>CAUYLG010062890.1:0-14824 GCA_963573385.1 Cacajao melanocephalus | reverse complement strand
AATCTCCCCATTTTCTAATGGTGATATATTGGTTAAGTTACTTAGCTAATTCAATCATGTTAACTAATTTTTAAAAGGAAGACAGGCAAGTACTTAGAAAATATTCCTTTTCCATTTCTCTAATGACCAGTGATGATGAGCATTTTTTCATACGTTTCTTGGCCACATTCACAGCAGACAGAATGGCAATCATTAAAAATCTGGAGACAACAGATGCTGTAGAGGATGTGGAGAAATAGGAACATTTTTACACTGTTGGTGGGAGTGTAAATTAGTTTAACCATTGTGGAAGACAGTGTGGTGATTCCTCAAGGATCTAGAAATAGAAATACCATTTGACCCAGCAATCCCATTACTGGGCATATACCCAAAGGATTATAAATCATTCTATTATAAAGACATATGTACATGTATGTCCATTGTGGCACTGTTTACAATATCAAAGACTTGGAACCAACCCAAATGCCCATCAAGGATAGACTGGACAAACAAAATGTGGCACATATACACCATGGAATACTATGCAGCCATAAAAACAAATGAGTTCATGTCCTTTGCAGGGACATAGATGAATCTGGAAACCATTATTCTCAGCAAACTGACTCAAGAACAGAAAATCAAACACAACCATGTTTTCACTCATAAGTGGGTATTGAACAATGAGAACACCTGGACACAGGGAGGGGAACATCACACACTGGAGTCTGTTAGGAGGTGGGGGGCTAGGGGAGGGATAGCAGGGGGTGGGGAGATTGAGGAGGGATAACATTAGGAGAAATACCTAATGTAGGTGACCGGGGAATGGAAGCAGCAAACCACCATGGCAGGTGTATACCTATGTAACAGTCCTCCAAGATCTGCACATGTACCCCAAAACTTCAAGTAAAATTTAAAAATAAATATTCAAAGCTCAAAAAAAGGAAAGAAAATGTTACTTTTTCTTCTCCCTGTGCCCATACCAGGTCATGCCTAGGCTTTACCCTTTTCAAAGCCCAGAATTAAGATCACGAGTTTTAGCAAAAATCTGAAAATGGAGAGGACCATGGCTAACGCTATATGACCATGAAATCTCCCCTCGAGCTCAACCAAGGCAGCAAAAACTTGAAACATTTATGAAGTCAGACTTCAACAATGCCTATTAGTTTAATTTCCATTTTAACTATGCATAAAGTTGTTAGAAAACATAGGAACAAATTGAGTCTTATTTTAAACCATCTTGAGATAATAAAAAATAAAAAGAGAATTCAGTACTTATTCAATCCTTTTTTTTTTTTTTAGATAAGGATATGGAAACTCAAGGAAGGAACAGACCTTATCCAAAGTACCAAAGTAACATAAGTCACTGAGGGCACCTTACTATGATAAAGGAACAAAATCAAAGCTAAGAAACAGGAACCAGATAAACCACAATTGCTTTTGAAAAAATAAATCAAAACATATTAAATTAGCTGAGAGATAAATTTAATTCTGTTCTTTGATAGTCCTTTGGAGTATTAATATCTGTGAACTTTAATGAGTTTAGGTAATGTATGTGCTCCGAAATATTATGTGAAGCTTCACAAAATTCCTTCTTTCCTAATCTCATATGCTTGCTGACAGTGTAAAGGAACCAGGATGATGTAAGGAAAAAGTGATGGTTCATTTTGGCAGTTACTTTAAAGACTAGATACTGAGTGAAGCAACTAGCCAGCCTGGCACCATCATAGGTACCCAATGTTAGTGAGTCTGAATAGTCAGCTTGAATGTTCTAAGCTTTTTAATTTTGAACTCGATATAAAAACATGCAAAATAAAATCTTGAGGAATAACTTCACCTCTGCTCATCATCAGCTCTGCTGAGGAAAGGCTAGACTGAGTAGAAGCCTTCTAAATGGACAGCAATAAAAAGATCCTTCTGAATGAGCTTATATTTGAGCCTGAGCCCATGACATAACTGACTTGCATTCCTTTTCATATACAGAGTTTTGATGTCAAGCTCCTAGAAGGCAGGGACTCTGTCATATTTCTCCAGATCTCCTATAGTAGACACAGGGAAGAAACCAAGTTGGAACTCATTCAATGACAGTGAAATGTAACCTAAAGCAGCCTGTTTTTTTTTTACATCAAATCATTGCATTGAGGTCTACTGGAAAGCCTTATATAATATAAACATACTTATATTTGTATAAATAGCTGAGATAACGTAAAGGTTTGAGAAGGGCAGGGGAAGGATCAGGAAGAGTAAGGCAAAGTTTGAATTAAGTCAAAACTATTACCTTAGTAACCCAAGGACAGAGAACCTTGGTTATGATTAAACAGAAGTATTTTGACTTGTTCTTAAAAAAGCAGAGTAGTTTTCAGACCATATCTGTTTTGTTTGTATAGCTATTATATAGGCCAGTGGTTTTTAACAAGGTGATTTTTCTCCCCAAGGAATATTTGGCAATGTCTGGACATATTTTGAGTTGTAACAACTAGGATGGGGTGCTTCTAGCATCTAGTAAGTAGAGTCAAGGGATGCTTCCCAATATCCTTCAAGGTATAGGACAGCCCTTAACAACAGAATTATCTAGCCCCAAAGGTCAATAACACCAAGGTTGAGAAATCCTGCTCTAGCTCAACACAGAGCCTGACACTGCTGACTGAAGGAAAACTAAACATCTCAACTAATTTTTACAGAAGAAAAGAATCATTAACAAATATGCTCATTGGGATTTAGGTCTCACTTATGCTTCTCATGATAATTTGGTGTAATTTTTTAAGCCAATGTTATTCATGATCAAGTATTAGAATGTGGTGGTTGATTTGTTCAATTCTTCTATGTAGAAAAAAAATACATAACATTCCATAAATGCAATAAATACTAAAGTTCTGGAGCACTCTAGGGGCACAGGTTGGCTTCTGATTTTCCCAGTATCCACTCCCTACCCCTCCCACCAGCAGTGATATTACTAAACAAGAGAGAAGATAAAGTTCAGTTCACATGTTAAATGTAACCTTCTTCCATCTACCTGCAGAGATATTTCTCCTTCTTCTTCAAAGTCCTTTCTCAAGGTTAGCACATAGGTGAGAACAGGATGACAGGATATCAAAGGGGTTCACAAGCTCCCTGGTTAGCTCACATGTTCCACTATTGAGATCCCAACCTATAATCAAAGTACAAGATCCTGTCTCAGCACAGATTCAATTTAGTCGAAGTCAGGAAGAAAAGTAGTATTGTATATGCTAAGGAAAAAATGGAATGTTGCTAAAGGAAGGTGCATGAATGTAGTATTTTTTTTAACTTTTTAAAAAATTTCAATAGATTTTTTGGGAATGCAGTATGTTCTGTCATGACATTCTCCTGTCTTGAGGAAAAGGACAGTCAGCAAAAAAGTGTCTAAAAGCTCTAGCCTCTGATATTAGTTTAGAAATGGGTAGTATCTTAATGCAGTCCAAATTAAGGGACAATCCAAGCGCAAGACTTCCTTCAAGAAGAATTTTTTCCCCAAACACCCTACCTTACACTATGAAAAATGAATTCATTTAATTTCTTATTTTTTTCATCCTGAAGACACATAGCCTATTTCCTCACTTGAGGCTACTAAGGAAGTGGCATTTGACCTTGGTGAAGAGGATACTCTGTATAGAACATTGTCATCCAATTTTGCATAGGAAATTATCATTTCCTTGGGATCAAAATTCACAAATCCTAGACAAAAACTTAGCCTAATTACATACTCTATCATACTGTTAACAGTTCTTCACCACAAAACTGTGTATTTGTTCTTTTTAAACATTAGTTCTTTCAGCAAGAAATGTTCAGTTAGACAAGGAATCGATTTTTTCTGTCTAACAAAAGTACACATTTGTAAAGTTGGCAGAGAACTTGCTTTACTGGAAGCACATGTAATGTCATCTTGATTGTACCATATTAATATGGCTTCAAAGTATGCCAGTTTTAAAATACCAAACTCAAGGGGTGATTTAACTTTAATTTTACTTCCCAGTGGTCCAATATTTTTAGATTGTAGAAAAAAAATTATTGAGCAAGCTTAACTACATTCAAACAGATAAACAGCAAAGAATAAATTGGTCTTGGAAAAAAATTAAACTTTACAGGCATTGTAGAGAAGAAAAATCAATGACGTCTTTTACAAAGACCTACTCCTTCCTTAGCAGTTAGACAGCATGTAATTCCTCATCACTCCATCTATCAAGGGTCATTTTAACTATTTCAATAATTTATGCCAGTTATTGTCAAGCATGTGAGAGGCAGAGACACCTGTTCTACATTGAAATGAATTGGATTACAAAGTCTAGATGCTAAAAAGGACCTATGAAAGGATTGTATTAAATTAGCAACTATTTACTGAATTCAGCTCTACTGATCCATTCCTCCTTCCTGAAGCCAAATCTTTCCTTGGCTTTCTCTGACCTCATTCTCTTGGTTTTCTTTCTTTTACTTCTGGAGTCCTTTCTCTTCTACAGCATCTTACAATGTTTCTATGCCCCAGGGCTTGCTTCTCTATTATCTCTCCCTATGTATCTCATCTGCTCTCATGTTTTAATCCTGGCCACAGCCTAATAATATTGAATGTCTGTTACCAGCATAGCATTCATTCCTGAGCAATTTAAATGCAAGACCATATAGTGCCAGACACACAGAAAGTTGCTCAGTAAATGTTGAATGAAAAAAATTAATAAATTAAATATTAAAATAGATAAATAAGACTTGAAAGACACATGAAGGAGAGCTGAGGTGTCCTATACAAACACATCCTAAAACAGTCAGTGCCATCCTGCCTTACCAGCTGACCACAAATATATTGTTGATCACAGGAAAGATCAGCAATGCCCAACCTAGATCAGCAGAACCATGTAGCCAACCTATAGCCGAAGAGAAATAACATATGTTTAGCTGGTTTAAGTCACTATGTATTAGAGTGTTTCTGAATGCAACACAATCTTAATAACCAACTAGTTCAAAGTTGGCTTTCCTATTCCTCCTTGAGGGCAGAGATGTAATCTGTCTTATCATGCTGTGCCTACCCACCATAATGCCTGGCTTGTGCAAGACACTCAATAAACATCTATTAACAAATATATCAATTCAGCTAATGATGATGAGAAGCACTCAGTCATTTGCCACGTGGAATTAGAGCAAATGGCTGTTGAACACAGAATATCAAAATGTGTTAGATAAATAAGTTATTTGTAATAATAAATATTAATTGAACACTTACTGTTGACAGACACTGTGCTATGCTTATGGTATCCATTTAATAAAGCTCTATTAAGTACAGATGCAATGAAGGTTGTATATTTAAATGGAGTCCTGATTGGGAAGGGAGATAGACCACTTTTAAGACGCCAGTAGCCATTCATAAAGAAAAATGTGGCACTAGAGGAAAAGGTTTCTAAACTATTGTGATTTGCTTTGGGGATTTTTTTTCCTCCCTCAGTAAATATTCTGGGTACATTTAGTCGATTATCCACTAAGTGAACAGCTTACTATGTATGCCAATTAGAGATTTACTGAATTAGTTCATGATCTTCTAAAATGGATTCCAAATGCTACCTTCGCCGAGAAAAATCAAGTGAATACAGAGGAGAAATGGCTGAAGAAGGAACATAAGAGAAAAGTTACTTGCTGGCAGCTTCTACAATCACCACTTTTTGAAATGCCCTTTGTTCCTTCCTTGTTGGTTGAAAAGAACCCTATTTTGTTCACAGCCTGAGGCAGTCTGCTAGACAAATATCCTCACTGTATGAATGGCTTGCTTGAGTCCATACAGGGCTGTGATTAATCTGGGCTTTGCTGGGCTGGATGTATCATAGAGGGACCATGTGAGCTGCACAACTCTGCTTTTAAGTGTTTTTCCCACAAATAAACCATTTTAAATAGCAGTATGTGTTGTGTGTGTGCGTGTGTGTGTGTGTGTGTGTTCAAAACCTCCTTGAATGGCAACTAGTGATCACAAAGGGGCATGTTTCCCTTGTCCTATTGTTTTGTGTTTTTGGAAGGGACAGAATCAACTGTGCCATTATGAAGGCAATGGCAGGTCTCTGGTGGAGCTCAAGATAGCTCCTGCCCCATTGAGGTTCTCTGTGAAGATTGTACACCCAATTCAGGGCAAGTCACCTGTGCTCACACATGGAAAGAGAAAGAGAAGAAGCAAATAATCTGAATATGGATGTGTCAATTCCTAGAATCTTCCTGTATTTGTTGACACACCATTGTAAAAAGGATGCCACCTCTCTCAGTGCAAAAGATCACCAAAGTCCAGCCGGGCGCAGTGGCTCATGCCTGTAATCCCAGCACTTTGGCAGGCCAACGCGGGTGGATTACCTGAGGTCAGGAGTTCCAGACCAGCCTGGCCAACATGGCAAAACCCCATCTCTACTAAAAATACAAAAATTAGCAAGGCGTGGTGGCTGCATGCCTGTAATCCCAGCTACTTTGGAGGCTGAGGCAGGAGAATTGCTTGAACCTGTGAGGTGGAGGTTGTAGTGAGCTGAGATCATGCCATTGCACTGCAGCCTGGGCAACAAGAGAGAAACTTTGTCTCAAAAAAAAAAAAAAAAGAAAGAAAGAAAGAAAAAGAAAAAAAAAGATCACCACAATCCAAGGTGAACACAAAAATTCAGAGCAAGAATGAAATCTCTGAGCTCTCACTAGGAGTGCCCAAATCTGGATGACCTAAAATGGGCTTTCTCTATTTGTGTGCACTGCTTCTCAGAAACACAGCACTCCCAGAACTTTGCATCACCCCTTTCCTTTTTTTGGGGAGGCAGCTCATGGCAGAATCAGTTAAGGCTGCCTAAAGGCCTAGTGATTCCATTGAACTATGTGTTTGAAGCATGACACCATTTAAGCAAGCATTTCAGGAAAAATGACCTGCACTTGAGATTCTATCTCTGCCCTCAATGAGGATTTAAAGTGAGTAAATGTTCATATAAGGGAACAAAGGGAAGAGATATATGACAAATCTCAATAATGCTGCTTTAACTCCTTCCCTACTGTGTATCCCAACAATCAAACCAGGATGTGGGAAACACACAAAGGAAGTCCTTCATTGGGTGCACTGGGTAAGTATACCCTGCTGAGAGGTTAAAGATAGTTTTACAGTTTTCTTCTATATCTAAGCTCTCGCCAACACTGGGTAAGACAGTTCTGAGCTCTTTTCTCGTTTCTTATGCCTAAAAGGAGTTCAGGATATAAGAAGAGCTGAGACAGCACAGTATGGTGGAAAAGATCAGGCTTGGGAGTTAAATAGACTCAGCTTCAAATCTCAATCAAGACACCAATTAGTTGTGTGACTCTGAATGAAAATTTCACATCTCTACACTCATTTCCCATATGCCTTTCAAGACTGATGACACACACTTCATGGGGTGGTTGAGAAGATTAGCAGTAATAAACCTGAAATACCTAGCACATGAAAGGTGTTAAAACTTGTTAGCTAAGTATCTAACTAAAGCACAGTATAGAATTTCCTACACAGAATACATCATGAAAATTGCTGGGTCCTCCTTCTTCATGCTTCTGGAGGAAAATGGACCATTGCATGCAATCTCACTCCTTGTGCAAACTGTAAAGAATAATATCCTAACAGTGACCCAATCCAGTGAGCAAGACTTAATCCTCATGTGCCTTAAGTTACTTCTCATTGTGTAATGTCAGTTTTGTCATGCAGGTGCTTAGATCATCAGAAGAAATTGTGTGAGACAAGGTTTTGAGGTGGAAGAAATCAAGAACTGCCCTGTGGCTGAGAAACTTAAACCAGCAGAGTGAATAGATTCCAACTCCAACAATGTAGATTGTAAAGTATTTTGACCAAGTCAAATGTGAGAGCAATTTGCCCTAAAAAAACGTATTTTAAAATTAAATCTATAAATTCCTCTTTTAAGAACAAGCCAACTCTTTATGGTTTTTCTGACAAGCAAGTACAAGATCTCTCCACTTTTGGTTACTTGGTAGATCAGGCAATGTGTTTCAATAAGCTACAACCAGCATAACTAGAGAACAAACGGGGAGCCCTGCTAGGGCAAACCTTGGTTTTAAATACATTTTCATGTAATTGAAAGATCATGGACTTTGGAGTGAGATAAGCTGCATTTCCATATTGTTTTTACCATTTTCCAGCCAGGTGACCTTGAACAAGTTGTTTCACCTCTGAGTATTTGTTTCCTCATCCATAAAATGAAGAGAAAAAAATACCAACCTACTTACCTTCAAAAATCACTGTGAGAATTAAGATGATGTTAGGTAAAGTGTTTGGCACTGTTTGGGGCTCAGAAACTGACACCCTGAAAACTGACACTTTGGCATGCTGAGAGACGTGAGAGGCTGCCTCAGAATGATGGTCCCTCTAATCTCGACTTTTCTCCCGCCTCCCCTGCCAAGTGAAGGAAGGGATTCTTTCCGGAATTTCCCTATCTGAGCAAAAAAGCTTCTTTCCAAAAGAAATACAATCGTCTTAAGTCCCACTCCCTAGGAATCTCATCAAATAACCTAGAAAGCTCAAACACTGGAGAAGAGACTAAGACTCATCACCACATCCAGACAGACCTTTCATGCTCTCTTCTTAAGGGGCTATGCACAGTGCTCTCTGTATATGTAGCAGTGGGCCAGTGGAATTGTCCTCTCTTCCCTTTCCCCCTTGTGGATCTGGTTTTTAAGCCAATGTACCCTTGCTGTTTCCAAAGCTGGACATGTTTCAAAGCTGTCCTAGAGCTGTTCTGAGACTAGAGATCTTAAAATAGTAGTTCCAAGAAATTACCTAAGAAACTATCTGCATAAGATAATCTTTGCTTCTTTGAATCATTATCTGACCACTGGGCCCATTCATTTCCCCTGAAAATCATTTACTCTTACAACTCTCATTTCCCTCTCCCCTATGAAGAAGGCATTTATGCCTCAATCTGTTAGCCTCTCTTTGGGTTCATATTTTGTATGAACATGTGTGTGCCTAATAGTAATAAATGTGTTGCACTTTTCTCTTATTAACCTGTTTTCTTGTTATAGTGCTGGCTGTTGGCTGTGAACATTTATGATGGAGAATGAAGGGATCATACCCTTACGGCCCTACTCCAAATACTAAGTTCTGGGTTACTATCAGTCATTGTTTTCATTACTAATTACTTAGACTAGAGAGTAGGGATCCCATAAGTGATAAAAGATAATTTGTTGCTAATACCTAGATGTATATGTAATATCTAATCCTATTGGACTTGGGAAAGTGCTCAGGGCAAGTTATAGTAATACTCCCATCAATGGTAATTTTATTACTCTGAAAAAAATTAAGCAATGGAATCAGATCTTGAATAATTAAAAATGGCACTTCCTCATTTTTACTATTATAGGTTAATATGGTTTGGATCTGTGTCTCCACCCAAATCTCACGTTGAATTGTAATCCTCAGTATTGGAGGTGGGAACTGGTGGGAGGTGATTGGGTCATGAGGGAGATTTCTCACGAATGGTTTAGCACCATCAGTTCAGTGCTGTTCTGATAGTGACTGAGTTCCCATGAGACCTGGTCATTTAAAAATGTGTGGCACCCTCCATCCTGCTCTCTCTTCTTCTTGCTCTGGCCATGTGAAGTGCTGGCTCTCGCTTTGCTTTCTGCCATGATTAAATGTTTCCTGAGGCCTCCCCAGAAGCTAAGCAGAGGCCAGCATCATGCTTCCTGTACATTCTGCAGAACTGTGAACCAGTTAAACCTATTTTCTTTATAAATTAGCCAGTCTCGGGTATTTCTTTGTAGCAGTGTGAGAACTATTACACAGGTGGAAAGGCACATTCCCTATCTTAAACAAAGCAGAGTAGACAAGTGAACTTTTTATATCTTTTATCTATCTAGGAATAGATCTACTGCATTCAAATTGAATTTAAGTATTCATTAATCACTCCACTATTTCTTTGTATGCCAGGACCAAGTCATCAGTTCCTTAAAAGTAAGGGTCACTTCATCTCCTCCTTTTGAGTTCTGCACTCTACCTAATCTTAGGCTTATAGAATGAGCAAGTACCTCCTGAGTCCCTTCTGCTTATGACAAACTCTTGCTCTCACAAAGCTGAAGAAAGACTATGGACAGAATTTTATTCCTCTACACTTAAGATTACTTTTTAGCACCAAATTTGTTTTAGATCGCAAATGTACTTATGGAGCAAGAGGGGGGAAGCTGAGCATATGGAGAAGCCATGGAGGGGAGAAGGCATGGGTTTTAGAAGCCAGTAAAACTAGGTTCCAATCAAGTTCTCCTATTTACTGGTGAAGCGACTTAATCTTTCTGCATCTTCATTTGCTGATCTATGAAATGGTGGTAGCAACCCTATCTGACAGGGTTTTTATGATCATGCTTCTAAGGAGCTATGCACAGTGTTGTCACTGAAGATGTGGCCCAGTGGAAGTGTGCTCTCTTCCCTTTCCCTGTCGTAGATATAATCTTTGGGCCAATGTACACTTGCTGCTTCCAAAGCTGGACATGCTTGAAGGTTGTCGTAGAGCTTTTCTGACAACATATATCTTAAAATAGCTAGGGCTCATAAGTAAAAATTTTGTAGCACATGGGTGGAAGTGGACAAGTGATTTTCATGTGTTGGAGTGAGTGTGAATATTGGCTGTGAGGCAAGACAAGGGTAAGTGCTGATAAAATGCAGAATATAATGTCTCTTGTTTAACACTTTCCCAGCGGTCATTATTCAAGGTGCTATTCTTAAGCACACTAAAAAATGCTATAGAGTATAAGACATGAATGCCAGAATCCATGTAGTTTAAAATGTTAGGAATGATTTATAAACATGGATAGCAATTAAAGCCTCCTAATCATGTCAGAGTCAGTTTTCACATACGGGCTGCTGTTATACTTTTATGCTGCAGTAGCTGATTACATCTAGATGATGAGAGGGCAATGCCTCAATGATGACAGCCTCTGGTGTAACACAGAGACACATACCCAGGCCATAAGCTGCTTGAGTCAAGCTTTGCAATCTCACTCTAGAGCATAGCAATCAAGTAAAGAAGTGTCAGTACTTTTCCGGCATACCCTTTTCTCCTTCTCCATCTTCTTCTTTAAGTACAGTTATGCACAGCTTCTGAGCAGCTCTTTGACCCATATTTGCAAGCTGAATCAGATACTGAGAGCAGAACAGATGTTGCAACAATTGCTTGCAAGAAAGAATGTTGGTCACAAGGTGGCAGATTACCACGCACTTACAGAGAATCCTGATTATTTTTCTAAAAGCACAGAGTGGCAAAAAAAGTAAGGAAACTTCAGAAAGGTGTGTGTGTGCATGCGGTGGGAAAGATGGATACCTTACATGGCCACAAGTTCTAAAGGTCATATAAGGGTTGCCTCTCCAGCTGTGCCCTCTATCACAGGGCACCTTTTGAAGAGGCCCATGCAATCAGCATGATAAGATTCCTGGATTGATCAGTCAACAGACTTTATGCCAAGGTGATTATTTCCTAAGGCAGTGATTCCAACTCTGTTAGCACATTAGAATCACTTAGGGAGATTTCAAAAAAAGTACCCGTGTTGAGCCTCCACCACAAGGAATTTTTTTCCAGCTATAAAGTCCTTTTTACTTAATTATTTCTTCTCAAGTAACATGGAAACATTCACAATAAGGATATAGAACAGAAATGTTTTATCTATATAAAAACTAATAACTAAAGTTGAGTATCTCTTATCTAAAATGTTTGGGACCAGAAGCACAACAAGAGATTTTGCAGGGTTGGTTTGTTTGATTGATTGTCTGGTTTTAGTTTGATGTTGGGCTCAGGCATCAGTAGTATTTAAAGGTCCTCAGGTGATTCCAAAGTATAGCCAAGGTTGAGAATCACTAATCTAAGGCAGTGTTATTCAAAGTATGGCCAACAGACCTAGCACTGGTCTGTGAACTATGTTATTTAATACAATACAACAAGACAGCAATACTTGATGAAGGAATCAGTGATTTACTTCTAGCATAAGATCCTTATCTAGTCATGGATTGATAACAAACAATTTGAGACACATGAGCAACACTTTAAGTAGCCTTTCTCTAAAGATAGTAGGTTAGAATCAGAGAGGAAGAGAACAGCAATCATTTTCAAAAGTGTGCTACCTGACAAAGCTCATCTTTGATGAGAATACACTGCATAGAGCCAGCAGAGCTTTTCCCAAAGTGTTACTTGGGGGATGTTCATCTGTATTATCAGTAAAAGGGTCCAGTAGCTGGAAGATGCTGTTTACCACTGAATTGCCTAAGGTAGACAGATTCCTACTCTGCAAAGCTCTTTAAAATCTTACATATACTCATGCATTGTTACTCTCTAGGAATGGTGTATAATTTGGGAAACAAATATTTGACCACAAATGCTGTCTTTTTACATAAATATATGATCAGTGTTGCATGAAATATTACTGGAAAACATTCATCTGATAACTATTTAAAAACTTGTGAAAGAGATTATAGTTCATTCCTGTATTCCCTTCAACCAGGCAAGTGAATTGTCATTTAAAACAAAACACAGGGTGAAAATTGGAGCAGAGGGAGCAGAACATTATTGTGCATCTCCTTAGTAGAGGTAGATTTCCAACATCAGGATTGGGCTTGATTTGGGGAATCATCTAGTCTTTCAGGCTATGCCTTTATGGACATGGAACATAGTCTAGCTGGGTCATACCATGCTGGATCCAGAAGGCAGAATCTCTTAAGTGGTTTAGCAACTGGCTGGGAAGAGAAAAAAACTCAAGAAAAGTTGGTGAGACATCATCCCAGGAGCATGTTGGCAACACAATCCTTGATGTCTTGGCTTTGAAGGGGGCAACACCCATAAGGATATATAATTTCCAGATGTTTTCATGTATCTTTGCTTTTTGACTTTTTAAAATCAAAATCCCCAACACATGCTGTCATTCATCTAGTAGACCTTTCAAAGCACTTGCACAGAGCAGTGTCATTTTAAACAGAAATGCTTGAAACGGGTCATTGGTGCTGGCATACAGGAGAAATGTCTGCTCCAAGTATTAACTAAGGAAGATGTCAACAAGAGAGTTACAAAAGAGAGACAACTTTGTTTCAAGAAAACCACCACCACGACTGGAACACAAGCTCAAGGGAGAGGAGAGATTGGTTGCTTTAAAAAGTGAATGATATTTTAAAGAATGAATGGTTATTAGTTTCTACTGTAAAAGCCAGCCTAGAGACTGAATGGAGATGCATATATTCAATAAGAGAATGATAAAATGTTCATCTTACCATGAAAGTGAATTAGTAGCTACTATACATATACTTCCTTAATTAGACAATGAGTTTTCCAGAGAGTAGAAACTATCCCCCAAATATGACTTCATTTTGTGTTTGCTGCCATAAGGTAGGGGAAATAGGAGGGAAAAAAGAATAGGTTTCATTGTCATTGCTATTTTCCTAATGTTATCAGGACATAAACTGTAAGGGAAACAAAATTAAACACTTTGTGGGGAGAGGATAGTGTTTACTCATTGCTGATGACCAAGGCCACCAGATTTCTGGCATTAATTTGGACTAATATTTTTATCTTTCTTGTGACTCTGCAATTATGCTGCCATTTGCTTCAATGAGCAAAGAAAATTGTCTGATGTCATTTTGTCATCCTTCAGGTCATATATCAAAGGCAGGGTGGACCTAAGTGATGAAATAAAAAAGTGACTTTGAAATAAAAATGTTGAGAATAAATCTTTTTATCTCTTTAGAGTCACCAGAACACATGGTCCCATGCTTTTGTTTTTATTTTTAGTTTCAGTGTCCATGTGCAGGACATGCAGGTTTGTTACATAGGTAAACGTATGCCATGGTGGTTTGCTGCACCTATCAACTTATCACCAAGATATTAAGCCCAGCATGCATTATTTTTCCTGATAGTCTCCCTTCCCCCCACACCCCTCACCCCAACATGCTCCAGTGTGTGTTGCTCTCCTCCCTGTGTCCACGTGTTCTCATTGTTCAGTTCCCACTTATAGGTGAGAACATGTGGTGTCTGGTTTTCTGGTCCTGTGTTAGTTTGCTGAGCATAATGGCTTCCAGCTCCATCCATGTCCCTGCAAAGGACATGATCTCATTCCTTTTTATGGCTGTATAGTATTCTATGGTGTATATGTACCACATTTTCTTTATCCAGCCTATCACTGATGGGCATTTGGGTTCATTCCATGTCTTTGCTACTGTGAATTGTGCTGCAGTGAACATATCCATGCATGTACCTTTATAATGGAATGATTTATATTCCTTTAAGAATATACCCAGTAATGGGATTGCTGGGTCAAATAGTATTTCTGATTCTAGGTCTTTGAGGAATTGCCACACTGTCTTCTACAATGGTTGAACTAATTTACATTCCCACCAGCAGTGGAAAAGCATTCCTATTTCTTCATGGCCTCACCAGCATCTGAAGTTTCTGAACATTTTAATAATTGCCATTCTGACTGGCATGAGATGGTACCTCATCGTGCTTTTGATTTGCATTTCTCTAAAGATGCAGAAAAGATCTTCAATAAAATTCAACACCCCTTCATGTTAAAAACTCTCAATAAATGATTTATTGAAGGAACATACCTCAAAATAATGAGTCATTTATGACAAACCCACAGCCAATATCGTTCTGAATGGGCAAAAACTATAAATATTCTCCTTGAAAACTGGCACAAGACAAGGATGCCCTCTGTCATCACTTCTTTTCATCATAGTATTAGAAGTTCTGGCCAGGGCAATCAGGCAAGAGAAAGAAATAAAGTGTATTCAGATAGGAAGAGAAGAAGTCAAATTGTCTTTCTTTGCAGATGATGTGATCCTATATCTAGAAAACCCCATTATCTAAGCCCAAAAGCTTCTTAAGCT
>CAUYLG010062889.1:0-36100 GCA_963573385.1 Cacajao melanocephalus | reverse complement strand
GACTGCCTCCATAGTGGTGGAGGGCCTCAGTAATGGCGGATGCCCCTCCCTCACAAAGCTGGACCGTCCCGGGTTCAGCTGTGCTTGCTGTGAAACTCTCAACCCTGAGCGTTTCCAATTGCTGTTTTTCTTTTTGTAGGGGTGAGACCAGCTGAGCCTGATCACCTGGCTTCCTGCCTCAGAGCCTTTTTTGTTTAGTTGAAGGATGGACTCTCTTCCAGGTGTTCCAGTCGCCTGATGAAAAGGCGCCGGGATCTGCGTGATTTCCTGTGCGGCGACCCACTGCGCCGGCTGAAACAGCGGCGCTGATATTTGTGGCGCTTTTTCGCCCGGGAATCTCCTGGCCTGGTTCCCTGTTTCAGACCCCTTTTTAATCGGATGAATGGGCGATTCTGCCTTCCTGAAGCTCCACTTGCTAGCTAGAAGGGAGACCCCGACTAGTGTATTTTGTACGGAGAACTGCCACGCCGGGGCGCCGGCAAAACCGCCGCACCAGCCAAAAGAGCCGCGCTGGCGACCGGTAGGGCTCCTCCGCCTGGGAATCTCCTAGTCTGTGGGCAATAAAAATCCATCTGTAAATGCGGCATCCACTCACCCTGTGCGCTTTCACTGGGAGCTGCAATCCTGAGCTGTTCCTAATCGGCCATCTTGGATCACCCCCCGAATTATTTGTTTTCTACTTTTATTGTTCAAAAAAATGGTAAACATAATTTGTTTTATGCATTGTGGTATGCGTATTTACATCAATAATGAAGAAATTCTATTTACAAATTATATTTATGTTTATTAGTACATCTTGACATCAGTATTATCTTTTTTTTTGTTTGAGTATAGCACTAATAATTGTTTGACATGCAGCTTTTTGCATGTACATTCTTTCAGACAAGTTTTGAAATTTATTTTTAAATACCAGAATATTTAATCTTTAAGAGTATAAACCAAAATGAATATTGTTTTTGTATCTGTTAAATTCTCTTATTAGAACAATGCTTTTAAATTATCTATTTAATGAATATAATTGCTATTGTATTTTTCTAAGCAGAAATTAAGCCATTGGGCTAGTTGCAGTGGCTCATGCCTATAATCAGGTTGATTGCTTGAGGGTGGGAGTTTAGGACCAACCTGGGCAACATAGCAAGACCCCATGTCTACAAGAAATAAAAGTTAACCAGCCTTGGTGGGCCGTGCTTGTGGTTCTAGCTGCTCGGGAGGCTGAAGCAGGAGGATCAAGGTTGTAGTGGCTGCAGTGAGCTGTTATTGTACTGTTCCGTTTAAGCTTGAGCAACAGAGTGAGAATTTTTCTCTTTAAAAAGTAAAAATAAAAGAAAGAAAGCCACTGGCAGAAAGTTTCCTACTTTAAAATATACAAAGCCAACATTATAGAACACTTTAAGATGTTTAAGTTAATGGTTTTTAGGATGCATTAATTAAGTATGAATATATTCAAGGCCAAGATTCATTTTATATCCGTTTCCCTAAATGTAAATAGAATCTGAGAAATTTTAATTAGAACCAGAGGCTATAACTGGAAGTAATTCTATTAATTTAGTTCTAATAGCTTTTTTTCTTTAAATCTATGTTATGGTATTAATTTACTTAATATTCTCCTCACTTAAAAGATCAGCATCTGACTGGCTCTTGTCCTAGTTACTGTGAATGGAACTAATGTTCCTTTAACTGTAAAATTTTTCAGCTGGTAACTTTCTAACAAATTTGGAAAAGATGAAGTAGATTTCTCTCGATTCTTTATAACATAATTTAATAATTCACTTCCTGTCCTCCTTAAAGAAATTTAAAGGAATATATAAAATGTAAAATAAAAATTAAAAATAGGAGCAAAAGTATGAATAAAAGCAAATAGGAGTAGATTATAAAATAAAATCATACTAAAGATATGAATCATATATATACAGTGTGTAACTAAATACATTGATGGGTTATATGCAGGTTTACCTTAGAGCTATGTAGCAGTCTATGAAAAGAAAAACCTAGTCACTTAAATTAGGGATTTTCAGTCTTGGCTCTGTTGACATTTGGGTCAAGGTAATTCTTTGTGGTGGGGGACTTCCCTGTGCATTGAAGGATGTTTAATAGTATCCCCAGCTTCTACCTACTGGATGTTAGCAATGACAAAAATGTTTCTAGACATTACGAAATGTCCTGCAGTGGACAAAATTGCCCCTGACTGAGAACCTTAGACATAAATTACTCAGTATCTGAAAACAAATACATTATCTATTGCATGATTGACTTCTTGCAATCATGCAATAGATAATGTATTTGTTTTCAGATACTGAGTAATTTCAGATAATGAAAAATGACTGTCGAGGCCTAGTAACTTCTTCGTATTAGGCCTAGACAGTCGTTTTTCTTTAGAGTCTCACTAGGAACTTATGGATGTAGTGAACACTGTTTAGTACTGTTAAATAGATAAATTTGTTAAATTTAGGGCTATGTGTAATATCAATATTTAGTGTTTGCTGATGATAACATGCCCAAGAAAATTTTGTCATTGCCATCCTGGGCATGTTAGAGGCATGGAAAGCAGTGGGAAGTGACCTAATTTCTATAGAATGGTCCAGGAATAGTTTTAAAATATCTGTAGGAAGAGATGGGCTCTTTTCTTTTTATAGCAATTCTTCTTTAATATTGTTATTTTTCCTTAACATTGATTTTGATAAAATTATACTTGGCAATGATTCCAAAATTATATTCTCTGATATGCCTGGAATGAAGCCATTCTCAGTTCTCTCTTAAATATAGACCCTTTGCCTTACTTTTCATGGCAATCGTCAAACGGTCTGCTGTTCATTGTGGATAGACAAAAAAGTGTGCGCAAGTTCAGGCTTACTCCTTGAGGAGAAAAGGATAATGTGAAGTTTTCATAATGATAGCTTTAATCTAATACAAAAGCCCCCTTTATCCTGAGATTTTATCTTTTGTCGTCAAAAGATACTTAGATGATAGCTTTTTAAAAATGTTTTTTAGATTAGTAACTAGTAGTAAGTTGATCATTTCCTGTCCTCTTCCTATCCTCATTTTTTAAAACTGTCGAATCCTAAAGTTTAGGAACTGATGCCTTCAAAGACGTTTTGAGGTAGGTTAGATTGTCATTCTTTTGTGAAAATAAATGGAAAATTCACATCTGAATATAATGTCTTCTTTTATTCAGAAATGACAGATAAGAACACAGGGGCTAATCTTTTGCTAGAAATTAAGAAAAAACAATCTGTCCTATTGTGAGTGAATGTAATTTGCAAAATACTTGTAACAAAGAATGGCAAGTTTTAGGCATCGATGTTATATTGGGAGTCATATTTTAATCTGTATAATTTTATACATAGAGCCTGTATCCTTTTGTATTCTTATTTTATTTAGTGAGACATATAAAATAGTACTGTGTCAATTTTTGATCATATTCACTTTTAACAAATAGTTTCTACTCTACACTTGCAAAGGAATAGCTAAAAACGATATCCTTTTCCGATGTTACTCTGGTAATTAAATGTTAAGAACATTTTTTATGTGTGATGTTTTATAGGGGACCAGATTTGAAGAACAAAGTGGAAAGATTGAAACTATCTAAACCTAATATAATTTTTTTGGAGTGTGATCAGGAGTCTGTTGAGAAGTTGTATTGCATGTTTAGTCCATGTGCAGTAACACTCAGTAAATGTTCACCAAGTGAACCCATTTAAGCAAATGTCAAAATATGATGGTAAAATGATTCAGCTTCATGTAGTTTGTCATGCTAGCAGTAAAAGTTCATTTTGAAATGAAAGGTTGGGTCGAATGATTAGGTAGTTTTTTTCTGAAAGGAAAAAATACGGGGAGCATGGCTTTTTTTTCCTGAATGTTTCAGCTAGTGAAAAGCAAATCAGGTAGCATTAAATTTTGGGTTGATACCAGTATTTGTTCATTCGTTCTTTCTTTCATTCACTCACTCATTCATTAATTCATTGAGACAGGGTGTCAACTCTTTTGCCCAGCCTGGAGTGCAGTGGCATGATCATTGCTGACTGTAACCTTTAAATCTTAGTGATGCCAGTTTTTAGATAGATATCTATAGATACTAGTAGTCTGAATAGTGCTGAGGTTTGTAGAGTATGTAAATTATTTTTAAATAACAATGAATCAGTTCATTTAAACTAATTTTGAGCAGTGAATTAATTTGTTATTTTTTCTTTGTTTGACATTTATTGTTTTGGCAGAACTAAGTTCAGAAAATCTCAGAACTTGCTTTAAGATCATCAATGGTTATATCTTTTTATCATCAACAGAATTCTTACAGGTATGTCCTTATAGTTTTGCGTCATGAAATTATATAATTACTATTTTGATTATTTCTTAGTCGAAATCAGGGAGTGCCTCTTCAGAATTTTAAGATTGGTCTATTACTTTGAGGAAAAGAAACATTGGCTGAGCATTTTCCACTGCAGGGCAGATGTGCTGCTTGCAGTTCCTTTCTTCTTTAATGCAGAAAATGTGCTATGTCAGCAAATATATTTTTATGTTTCTATAAAAATTAATGTATCAATAATCTATATTTTTATTTGGCATAATTTTTTTTTCTTTAACTTTTCCTAAGAATTCTAATTGAAATTTGATATGCTTAGACCTTTAGTGTATAATTCTCAAATAGATTATAATGAGTCCCAAATGAAATTTTATACCGTTTTGATATTACAGATGTATTCTTATGTATGTATTGACTTTTAATTGGATTTCAGACATACGCAGTAGGTCTATGCCAGTCCTTTTGTGAACTTTTAAAGGAGATTACCACAGAAGGTCAAGTTCAAGTGCTCAAGGTATTGTAATCATTTTAAGTAAATATATGAGTTTTTTATTTATATTTTATGAAGTTTGACTTTTATTTGGGTGTGGATGGTTCACAAGAAGGAGAAGAGTTGGTATAGTTCCAGACGGGCTATTTTAGCAGTTTTCAGTTGGTTTAATGCCTGTGGACCAGAGGTCTCAAATCTGAAGGTGCATATACCTTCAACAAGCAACAGATCACCTGGACATCTTATTAAAATTCAGTTCTGAATTTCTCACAAGGGTCTGAACTGACTGGGATGTTGCCTATCTTGACACCTTACTTTGTGTGTTAAGGATTTTAACTCTTGTAAATTATCCAGTGGTGTGGTGTCTGATACTTCTCACTCTTTCATTTTGTTAGTCTACTTTTGGGATAAACTTTTCACTTTATAATTTGGTAGTTTTGATTTGATTTGGCTATCAAAATTTGAGTACCATGTTTGTTGAGACTGTGTAATTAAGAACCAACAGGTTCTAAGTTGTATATTATCTTTATATATTATGTCTGCATATTAAAGATATAAATAATATTAAGTATATATTTACATATAAACAAATGTATATATAAATATATTAAAATATCTTTATGTATAGACTTTGAGAGAAGGTGTAGCTGTTAAAAGTATCCCTATTTTTGGTGTCAAGTTTCTCAGCTATGTTCCAAGATAGGAGAGCTGAATTTCTATCATAACAAAATAGCATTATGATGTGAAAATCCTGGCATTGCTTTAGAACCTAAGATGATCTCACTTCCTCTCAGTGAAATGAAAGAGGTTACCCAAACAGGTTTGCTGTAAGAAGTGTACTGAAGTAATCCAAAGTATACTCCAGGATCTAAGTTGGTAAAAGTTTGTGCAAATAATGAAATCTTATTTCATAGTAACTGATATGGTTAGGCTTTGGGTCCCCACCCAGATCACCCCATGATCAAGGGGATTGTGGGGATGACTGTCTCCCAAATCAAGGGAATCATGGGGGTGGTTTTCCCCATGCTGTTCTCGTGATAGTGAGTTATCAAGAGATCTGATGGTTTCATAAGGGCCTCCTCCCCCTTTGGTTGGCACTACTTCTTCCTGCCACCTTGTGAAGAAGGTGCCTTGCTTCTCTTTCGCCTTCTGCCTTGATTGTTAGTTTCCTGAGGCCTTCCCAGCTGTGCTGAACTGTGACTTAATTGAACCTCTTTTCTTTATAAATTACCCAGTCTCAGGCAGTTCTTTATAGCAGTATGAAAATGGATTCTTTGTTCTACTTTATCCTTTCACCATAACCAGTAAGATACCATCTAGATTTGTGTAAGTACATTCTATGATGTTTGCACAACAGTGAAATCGCCTAATGACACATTTCTCAGAACATATTCCTGTTGATAAGTGGCACATGACTGTGTATTTATTTGCTGTCGCAACTCTGCTAGCATGAATCAGGCTAATAAAGTGTTAAGTACTGCAGAGAAGTGAACAAGAATAAGGATTGTCTATTGAGCAAGAGGGTTTAAGTTTTAAAACCAAAATTTAAAACATATTTAGTGTCTGTAAATTAGAAGGGTCATATGCCAGATTACTGAAGTATTAAATTATAGATTGATGAAAAAAGGAAGGAGCTTAAGGAGATCAGTAAGGACTGTATTGGTTTCCTGAGGATGCTGTAACAAAATAGCACAACCTTGATGGCTTAAAACAAAGTTTATTTATAATACTGATATTCATTATCTAATTAAAAATCAGTGTTTGCAAGGCCATGCTATTTCTGAAGGGTCTAGTGGGAGAATCTCTTCCAAGCCCCTCTCTTACCTTCTGGTGATTGCAGTCAGCCTTTCGAATTCCTTGACTTGTAGATACGTAATCCTGCCATCTGTGCTTCTGCTGTCACGTGATGTTCTCCTGGTATGTGTCTGTGTCTCTGTTTTGTTTTTGTTGTTGCAAGGGCAAAAGCCATAATTGATTAAGGGCATTCTCTAATACCTTCATCTTACCTTGATTACATCTAGGATATGGCAGAACTCTTTGGCTTTAATTTTGTAGTTTCTTTGTTTCGTTTTTAGAGCAAGGGGTTTACTAAAGGGTGAGACTATAAGCCACTGTTACCAAAGAAACATGTGGGCACTAAAGGATTTGTAATAACAGGAATCTCTCCATGTGGCTTCTTGAGACCCTGGATACTTGAGGCCTGGTCTATTGCATTAGTCTTTTAATCCTCATTCATTATTAATTTCAAAGTGTTCTCCTAGCTCCAAAGCTTACAAGTAACATCAAACATGTTGCTTACTAAAATGCTTTTATGAATTGTTACTGCATTTATGCCTTTACTAAACTGACAGAGTGACAATATAAGTATATTAAGGAACTTCATCAGTCTTACACAATCTGAGCTTCAGCTTTTGCTTTGATGATAAATTCTTCTCTGGAGGTAAGAGGAAATAAGGAATTGACACATTGGACTTAATTCTGACTATTTGAGGAAAAAGTGATTGGCATCCTGCGAGTGATTAAAACAAGTGAAAATTGCCGTGTAATTCTGATATTATTGTCTCCACAGATTTTTTTCTGTATGTATGCGTGTTTTAACCTTTGTCGTCTATTAGACTGACCTTCTCCATTATCCAAAGTTCAGTAAATGTGTGCTCTGTTAGCTCTGAATACATACGTAGTAAGTGACTTGAAAGGCAAGGAATCCATAATTTTTATGTTGAAGCTGTGCCTCCAATAGAAATGCCATCTTGCATATACTGAGGATCCATTTGGAATTCTCTCCTTGACCATCCCCTTGGTTTGCATATGCTGCCCTGATATTTTATGGCTCTTGAGTATACTTACTCTTGCCTTCATTTTTCTCATTTATTAGATGAGGAGTGATACTAAATGATTTTTATTCTGTACCTATGCAGTACCTGAAATTCTCCATGTTAAGTTATAATCTATATATTCTAAGTGATTAAGAAAAGAGGTGATTTCTCACGTTTAAACACCTTCCAGTCCAAATTTGAATTGACCTCACCCCCACACCCTCTTTTGGCTTTTCTTCAACAGTATTATTAAATTAATTGTTGGAAGACAACTTGTGGATTATCTAGAATGGCCATTGTGATTGTACTTGTTTTTAATTATACTCTTACAAAATTATTAGACAGAGCATAGCATAGCAAATAAGACTACACACTGCAGGGAGACCCCCAGGGTTAGAACATTGGCTCTGCTACTTCATAGTTATGTGATGTGGACAAATTATTCTTTGTTCCTCATTTTCCATCTATAACATGGGGATGATAACGTTACCTACTTCCTAGGTTTGATGTGAGGAATACTTGAGCTTATTTGTATACAGTTATAACAATGCCTAGCATGTAAT
Source organism: Cacajao melanocephalus (assembly GCA_963573385.1). Taxonomy (NCBI): domain Eukaryota; kingdom Metazoa; phylum Chordata; class Mammalia; order Primates; family Pitheciidae; genus Cacajao; species Cacajao melanocephalus. The sequence goes on along the minus strand of CAUYLG010062889.1, from coordinate 27,934 downwards.
AAGTGAATATAAGCGTTGACTGTTTTTATCTAATATAATTATATAGCTGTCTTTTGAGAGACTATTTAGTCTCTCTTTGGGGGGAAATAGGCTACTACAATTACAGGCAAAATAATTTATTTGCTAAGATCTTCATCTGTAGAGAAACAAACCAAGTTGTTCTACTTTATCCTTTTACCATTTCTTCAAAATAAATACTTAAGTACATTAATAAAATTTACTTTTAAAACTAAGCAGGTGGTTTACATAATATGGTATATTATTAGCAAGAACTGCGTATCTCAGCTCGCTCTTTAAAATTATTAATAATTGTATTTTGACCAAGCGTAGTGGCTCACGCCTATAATCTCAACATTTTGGGAGACTGAGGCAGTCAAATCTCTTGATCTTAGGAGTTCGAGACCAGCCTGAGCAACATGGTGAGGCTCCATCTTTACAAAAAAATGCAAAATTATCCGGGTGTGGTGGTATGTGCCTGTAATCCTAGCTACTCAGCAGGCTGAGGTGGGATTGCTTGAGCCCAGGGGGTGGAGGCTGCAGTGAGCTGAGATTGTGCTACTGTACTCCAGCCTGGGCAATAGAGAGAGACCCTGTTTCAAAAAAAAAAAAAAAAAAAAAAAAAAGAAGAAGAAAATTGGCCAGGCATGGTGGCTCACGCCTGTAATCTCAGCACTTTGGGAGGTCAGGGTGGGTAGATCACCTGAGGTCGGGAGTTTGAGACCAGCCTGGCAAACATGGTGAAACCCTGTCTCTTAAAAAAGAAAGAAAGAAAATTAATTGTATTTTTTTTTCTGCTCAGAATAACACAATTTAAAAAATTTTTTTATTATAGAAAATTCCAAACTAACTTACTGCATATCAAAAATCTATAGTCAAATATATAGTCAAATTATTTTTGTAACATTTAATACAGGTCACAAATGAAGGCAATTTATGTGTAAGTATGCCAACAGTAGGATATTATTAGGATACAAATATTCAAATTAAGAAATTTGGGGACGGGCGTATTAGCTCATGCCTGTAATCCCAGCACTTTGGGAGGCTGAGGCAGGCGGATCACCTGAGGTTGGGAGTTTGAGACCAGCTTGACCAACATGGAGAAACCCAATCTCTACTAAAAATACAAAATTATCTGGACTTGGTGGCCCATGCCTCTAATCCCAGCTGCTTGGGAGGCTGAGGCAGGAGAGTTGCTTGAACCAGAGAGGTGGAGGTTGCAGTGAGCTGCGATCGCACCATTGCACTCCAGCCTGGGCAACAAGAGCGAAACTCCATCCCAACAACAACAAAAAAAGAAAGGAAAAGAAAGAAATTTGGAGCCAGGTATGGTGGTGTGTGCCTTTAATCTTAGCTACTTCAGAGGCTGAGGCTATACGATCACTTGAGCTGAGGAGTTCAATTCCAGCCTTCTGCGCAACATGACAAGACCACATATCTCTTAAAAAAAAAAGAGAGAGGGAGAGAGAGAGAAAAAAGAAAAGAAAGAATGAAAACTTGAGAATCTGATACTATGTGTTTAAGATGGTATTTTTGTATAAATATTGGTATAGCTCAGTCTGTATATTTGATTTAAAATCTCAGAAACTAGATTTTATTATTTAATAAATGGATGTTAAATACTAAAAATATGCTCATTATGAATAAATTATTTGTATTTTTATGTTCAGGAATATTTTAGGGCAATAGTGCTTTCATTTTACCGCTATATTTTAAGCCTAGGCAAACTCTCAAAATTTTTGGCATTTTCCTGATCTTAGAGTTTTAGTATAGTAATTACAATAGTTTTTAATATTAGCTCATTTTCATTTTTAATATCAGATACCGTTTCTTAATATAGTATGCTATATAACATTTTAAATATATTTTTTACTAAATGTCACTGTTACACTAATTTCTGACAGTATCTTCAAGTAATATCTTTGTTCTTTGAAGCAGAAAATTACAGTGTTATGAAAATTGGATAGAGACCAGTATGCCTGCTTTTGGAGCAAATGATGTAGAACAAAGAATAGACTTTACTGTATATTGTGACTCAGAACATGTTATCTAGAGAAATATAATTACATGATAAAATATTCAAATTTAAATTGTTAATGTTTCTTTAATTTGAAATTTGTCAATATTGTAGCCATACTACTTTGACTTTTTGAATTCTCATTTTGGTCCTGGTCGTATTAAGCAATGTTAAGCCAAGTTTTAAGATTACACAAATAGCAGATACTAGCATTTAACATGTGCTACACATTTCTAAAAATATAAAATACAGATTTTATTTAATCCTTACATAAACATATGATGATAGTACTGCTCTTTTTCCCAGTCTTACAGATGAGAAATTAAATCACAGAGTGGTGAATAATTTTTTCAAGGCCACTCAGCTAGTAAGTATTGGAACGATGATATAACATAGGCATTTTGACTTTAGGATCCATGCGTTTAATCACTTCGTATGCAGTGTAAGCCTAAGTCAAGTAAATTGAATTCTGCATTTTCCCCAAATGTTTTAAGAACACAATCTGTTGCAGGTATATTCTGAAAGGGAATGGGTTTAAACTAAAGTGCAGAAGTTCTTTTTGTAATGACAAAATGTTGTCAAAAAACAATTAGTAATGGGTGATTGGATAATTGAAGTGCCACATCTTGTTCATTTATGTAGCAGAGTACTGTACAACATTAAAAAGGCATGAAGAAGATCTCTGTATGAATTTGAGAATATAAGCAAGGAGCCATGTCTGTAGTTTTCTTCCATTTAAAAAGTGGAAGAAGGCAATGGAAGAATAAACCAAGTTAATTAAAGTAGTTGTCTAGCAAAAAGAGGAGGAGAGGATGGAAACTAGATCAGTTAGGATGTGTATCTGTTTTATATTTTAGAGTTTGGACCCATGTAGAGGTAAAGCATGATTTAGGGGGAGGGGAAAGAAAAAGAAAAAAGCAGTTCCTAAAAATAGAAAATAGACTGAAATATTTGAATCTAACTGTTATGATGTTGGTGGCATAGCTATTTGGGAAGAATATTTCAAGTCATTTTAATACATAGTATTTCACATGTGTATCCCTGGTGGGATGTAACATTAGAACAAAAAAGTTTATAATTACATTCAGTAGTATTGTCATCAGTAATATTGGCATTGTTATTTTGAAACATACTACATATATATATATGTAGTAGAAAGAAACAAGGTTATAGGACCTGGGATTTTTCAATGTAAGAGAAATAATACAGGACCATTTCATATGGATTTCCCACAGGCATCTCAAATTCAGCATGTCAGAATGGAACGTCATTATTACTATTGACACTACAGTTGTACCGATTTGCCCAAACAGGAAAATGTAGAAGCAGTGAAAGACTTTTTCACCTTTGGTCCACTGTTCAGCTCTTCTATATGTTATTAGTTCTAGTTCTGAATTTTCTCTTTATTCTGCCCCATACCCTCTGCCCCCAAGTCTGATAATGATATTTTTCTTTCAAAAACTCTCATCTTCTCTAGCTATGGTTCCTGAACTTTGAGACTGCAAAGACTCTATTTTAGCCCTGAAATATATGTGTATATGACTATGTTGAGATATTTATTTACTCAATCAGATACAACTTTATGTGTGCATTATTTAATTCTTACATTAATTCTAAATACTCTTGTGCCACAACCTCCACCTCCCCGTTGCCAAATGAAACTATAAAGACTCCTATGGATTGGGGCCACCCACAGCTACGTATTATTACTATAAATTCTCTTCAAACCCTATGTTTGTTTGTTTTTAAAATTTTAATCAGAATTTTATATGACATAGTTTAGAGTCAACTAGATACATACGGTTTCTTAAAGAAAAAAACTGTAGTCAGCTGTCTTTCTGCCAGACATTTTTCCTTGCTCAGAGACAACCACATTTAGTGCTTGTAGCTGATTCTTTTGTGTCTATGTTCATATCTGTAAATAACACCCCTGTGTTATTCATTCATGAGTTTTTAATTGTAGGCAGTAGGTATTGATATCGCTCTGTGCCTTTATCCTCCAGTTAATCAAAATTCAGTGTTTACACCATGATTCTTATATTTCCTATTCAAAGCTGAGACGTGTAGTCAGCTGTGATTACTTCTTTCTGTACAATCTTTTGTATTCCCTGGAAGTAATACTTTTCTGTATAATCTTTTGTATTCCTTGGAAGTAATACTTATCTTTTTTTGGTATAGTTTTTTTATGTTCACTAAACTGTCTTGACAGATACTCAATATGTTCAGATACATCAAGTATTCCATTACTTTAATTTTCTTGAGGAAGTCTCTTGAGAGCCATGCTGACTCCCACCTTGGGCCTCCTTCTTTTCCAAGTTTGTAGCTGCTCCTTCTTGTTCCTAGTGCCGTAATGTAGGTTTATTTAAATGCATTACATTGGGAATGAGCTCTCTTAGTCTGGAAGCAATCTCTTTTAGACTCTTTACAGAAAATATACTCTCTTTGTTCTCATGGATTGGGCATTAGCTGCCCAGATACTGCAGAGTTGAAAATATCTAGCACTGTTTCTTAGACATACTTTCAACCAGTCTTATTTTTTTTGTTTCTTATTTTTAGCTTCCCCTTTCTCCTTCCCAAAGCTAATAAGGTTCTGATACTTTCTGTGTTTTTGGGGGTGGAGAAAGGGGGAGAAGTTATATGAAGCAAATCTGGTTGCTTTGGTACCTTGGGATTCAGCTTTTTCAGACTTAATGAGTCAGTTTCCTCTTGAATTTCTTCTTTCTTGCTTTCAGTGTTTGTTTCTCATTCCTCTTGTCTTAAAATTATTCTCTCCCTCTTAATTTTTTTTTTCTGTAATTTTAGTGGGGTTTTAGGTGGGAGTGAAATTATACATGTATTTAATAATCAGCAGGTGGCCTTACTTTCTACTCACAGATAAATACTGTCTGGTGATGTCTGCCTCTACTCTCTCAGTCTACTAGCTTATCTGTATATTCTCCATGTTTATCTTTTTTCCCCAAGATCTAGCTTTTTTTTTCTTCAAAATAATAAACTTTATTGAGATCAAATTTTTATTGTTTCAGATTTTATCTCTTCTTGCTTTTAATCAGGAATTGATATCTTTTAAACCTGTGTCTCTTAGTAGTAGCATAGTACTTGCCCCACAGTAAAGTTTTAAATCTTTTATTCGGACATTACCTTCCCTTGTTGCTCAAAATTAGAGCAGCAACAAATGTTATTATCAACCATGGATGCTACTTGCTTACCTTGGGACAGTTTCAAAATGCATGGAAGTATTCTTAATGGTCATAATTTTTGGAGTACTTTTGGCACCCAGTGAGCAGACACTGGAAGATGCTAAATTTCCCTCAGTGCATGGGATGACTGCACAGTAAATGGTTCTCCATTAAAAATATCAGTAGTCAATCTTGAGAAGCATTGATAGAATTCTTAAGGGAAGCATGGCTCCACCCTGAGACCGTTCCTTGCCCACAACCCTCTCAGAAGGTATCTGTTTCCTGTCGCACCTCTCAAGCCTTTGGGCTGGAAGCGAGTGTGGCGTAAATGTCCTTCTTGGTCCTTATTGCTGCTTCCTGACCACTTCATTCATCTCTTCCTAAAAAGTAAAACAAAAATCGACAAAAAACTCCACCCTGCTTTGAATTTCATGCTTACCCATTTTTGTTGTAGAAGAAACATCTCACTCATATCAAAATAATTTCTATGTTAAGTTTTCACATGTAACAATCAATACTCATGACTGATCAGTATAATTATGAATGCAATATGATTTCTAATTTAATAAATATTCAGTGTATATGCAGCATGCCCTTTTCCTCCGATTTGTTGATTAATGTAAATGTAGATTTATTTCCGGGCAGTGAGTATAGGTGTTGCTAACCTCTTGTTTAGCTATCAAAACCCCAATGTTGTAAAAATGCCTTTTGCTGCCTCTATTAGTGCATCATTTTTAAGGGTTATTGGTTTAAATTGCAAGGGTGAGAATTACATGAACTGCGTATGATAATCTATGTTATTACAATGTGATTAAATAAAATTGTATGCAAGATGTAAAGCTCTGTGTATTATATCCTTTATATCCAACTGCAATTTTAAAATGGGTTATCTTGTAAAAGTGTCTAGTGTCAGAATATTGCATACCTTGCATATTTGTATGTCTTCTTAAATTTGATCTATGATACTTATCTTAGTACATTGCTTCCCTACATGTGTTTTTCATAAAGCAATGACTTGTACTATTGAGTATCACCAATGTTTCTTTCTGGTTTTTAGGTTGTGGAAAATGCCCTTAAAGTGAACCCAATATTAGGTCCGCAGATGTTTCAACCGATTTTACCCTATGTTTTCAAGGGTATTATAGAAGGGGAGGTAAGATTTTTCTTAAAGTTCCAAGGGTAGCATTAGACTCTAGAATTCTAGACTCTAGGATTCTAGTTTCAATTACTCTCCTACTTGTAGTCATTTCTACTTCATTGTTACATGCAGAAGGAAAGCTTTTCTTGTCTTTTGGATCATGTTAAATTAAGTTAAATTTTTAGGGCAGTTAGATACCTTTGCCTTTTCCTGCACCGCGTAGCATATTTTCTTTGACGTGTCTCTTTCAAACATATGCATGTATGTTCACATAAAAAATCATTTGAAGTACAGGAATGGTGAGTGGCTTAATGCCAATGCTTGACTATTGAGAATATGAGGGGGACAAAATAGTGCTAATATTGTTATAGACTGAATACATGAAACCACTGGTTATTTTCTAAGAACGGCTCACTTTAATAGATCTACTTTAATGGACTTGTGTATGTTACAAATATTTAAAGTAATATAGTACCGGGAGGTGGAGTTTGCAGTGAGCTGAGATCTTGCCACTGCACTCCAGCCTGGGCAACAGAGTGAACTCCATCCCCCAAAAAACGATGAAGTAATATAGTAATATATGTAATTGATAAATATTGTTTCTCTTTACTATATACATATAGATAGTACATATAATTCATATATTTGTTTAGTAAGTTAGAACTCAGGCAATATTGACAGTTCATTCTGAAGAGAAGTAATATGGAGGAGAATGTTATTTTATATCCCTGTTGCTTGTTACTATGTCAATGATTGTTTATACTTGTACCATAACACAATTTTACATGTGCTGTATTTTGATTGTACAGAGGTATCCTGTAGTGATGTCCACGTATCTTGGAGTTATGGGTCGAGTTCTACTACAAAACACTAGTTTTTTTTCTTCACTACTTAATGAGATGGCCCATAAATTTAATCAAGAGGTAAGACTCAATATTCTTAAATTTAAGGAAGTCTTTAAATATAAATTAGAAATAGTTTGATGAAATAATGACTCTTTGTAAAAGTTGCTTTATAGTATTTACACCTTTACATTTAAAACCTTTCATTATGCTATATCAATAATTTGGGGTAGAAGAAAGAAAAAGGAACCTAAGTGGCAGTTGATACTTCTGCATTTTTGCCCTCGCTCAAAATAGGTGATTTTATTCTGCTTAGCGATAGAATATAATTTTGATTTGTTTGTAGCTGTGGTTTTTCTTCACTGTTACAGAATCTGGAAACAGGTATTTTGCATGAAGTGATGTGTCGACTTTGTATTATTTCTTTAGTTAACTTATTTTTAATGGCATGAATTGAGAGTGTTTCTGTTCTGATTATTGTGGAAAATGACCTTTTTAGCAAAGGTTTATTTTTAAAAATTGTAGCTGATACCAACTACCAGAATAAGCTTGGAATGAGTTTTTAAGTGAGGTGGTTTGAAACTATATACATGATGTTCAAATAAGATTATACTGTAAGTCATTAATCTGTTTAAGATTTATAAAATGTAGAAGATAGGGTATGCTTGACCAATGTATCTACAGTGGAGACAATTTGTGATATCTTTTGGTTTATGGCTGAAAACAGATGTAACTATTTCTAATATGAGGAAATCCAGAAGTACAAATTTTAAAATGTATCTAACTTTTCTAGAATCAGACTAATCTAATTAGAGATCCCAACCCTTGTTGTAATGACTAGTTAGGGTATATTTTTATTAGCTTATTAATTTTAATCGAAATGGGATAATATATACATAAAATATATATAATATAGATATAATATGCATAATATAATATATATAAAATAATTAATACATATATATAATCCCATTTCAATTAAAATTAAGCTAATAAAAATATATATTTATGGGTTTATATATAATTTATATAATCCCATTTTATATAATATATATTATCCCATTTTATATATATAGTATTATATATAAAATATATATAATATCCCATTTCAATTAAAATTAATAAGCTAATAATAATATATATGTATATTTACGGTTTTTTTGTTGTTTTTTAGTTTTTAGTAGAGGTGAGGTCTCGCCATGTGTTGTCCCAGCTGGTCTCAAATTTCTGAGCTCCCAAAGTGCTGAGATTACAGAATAATTAAAAATATTTAAGAACATTAAGAAAGGAAATTAAAATCATCCCAAGGAACATCAGGATGCCATTACTATGTATTTACCTTCTTGTTTCCATGAGGGACCTGGTCATGTTTCCAACATTTCTTGAAATATATGTACTTCTTGCCTTGCTTTAGTTCATGAAGATTCAGTCTGAGATCACAATGAATAAATATTTAATCACCAAAGTTATTGATTAATTTCTTTAAAATTTTTTTAATTGACACATAATAGTTGTAGATGTTTTTGGAGTACATAGCGATATTTCTGTACATACAGTGTATAGTGATCAAATCAGGATAATTGACATATCTGTCACCTTAAACATTTATTATTTCTCTGTATCAGGAACATACAACAGCCTTCTTCTGTTTGAAACTATATATTTCTGTTATCATCCTACAGTGCTATATAGAACACTGGAACTTATTCCTCCTATCTACCTGTGATTTTATATCTTTTAACAAATCTCTCTCTCTCTCCCCACTTTTCCCCTACCTTCACCAGTCTCTGGTAACCACTTTTCTACTCTCTACTTCTTTGAGGTCATGTTTTTTAGCTTCTTCATATAAGTGAGAACATGCAGTATTTATCTTTCTGTTCTTGGCTTAATTTCACTTAACATAATGTCCTCTAGCCTCATCCATATTGCCACCAATGACAGGAATTCTTTTTTGAGACCAAATAGTATTCGTGTGTGTGTGTGTGTGTGTGTGTGTGTGTGTGTGTGTATTTTCTGTATCCATTAATCTGTAGATGGGTTACTTAGGTTAATTCCACATCTTGGCTATTCTGGACAGTGCTGTAATAAACATGAGGGAGCAGATATCTTTGCAATACAATGATTTCCTTTCTTTTGGAAATATATATGTGTGTGTGTGTGTGTGTGTGTATATATATATGTATGTATTATATATATATATGTATATAAATATAGTAGTGAGATTGCTGGATCCGATAGTTCAATTTGTAGTTTTTTGAGAAACCTCATATTGTTCTTCACAATGGCTGTACTTGTTTACATTCCCACCAGTGAGTTCCCTTTTCTCCACATTCTTGCCAGCATTTGTTACTTTTTGCCTTTTTGATAATAGCCATTCTAACTAGAGTGAGATGATATTTCATTGTGGTTGTGATTTGCATCTCCCTGATGACTAGTGATGTTGACCTTTTTTTTTTGTTGTTGAGATAGAGTCTCATTCTGTCACTCAGGCTGGAGTGCAGTGGTATGATCTTGGCTCACTGCAACCTTTGCCTCCCAAGTTCAAGCGATTCTTTCGTCTCAGGCTCCCAAGTAGCTGGGATTACAAGTGCCCAATACCCCGCCTGGCTAATTTTTGTATTTTTGGTAGAGACGGCATTTCATCATGTCAGCCAGGTTGATTTTGAACTCTCATGACCTCAGGTGATCCACCAACCTTGGGCTCCCAAAGTGCTGGGATTACAGGTGTAAGCCAGTGCCCCCAGTTGATGTTGACCATTTTTTCATGTCCCTGTTGGCCATTTGTATGTCTTCATTTGAGAACTGTTTATTCAGATAATTGTCCTATTTTAAAAATGGATTATTATTTTTATTTAGCGGTTGTTGGAATTTATTGTGGAGTTTGGATAGTAATCCTTTGTTGGATATATAATTTGCAAATATTTTCTCTCATCCTGTGGGATGTCCTTCTACTCTGTTGTTTGTTGCTTTTGCTATATAGAAGCTTTTTAGTTTGATAGAATCTCATTTGTCTTATTTTTCCTTTTGTTGCCTATGTTTTTGAGGTTTTATTCATAAAATCTTTTCCCTGACCAGTGTCCTGAGGTGTTTTCCCTGTTTTCTTCTAGTAATTTTATAGTTGTCGGTCTTCCATTTTAAGTCTTTAGTTCATCAAGAGTTGATTTATGTATATCTTGAGAGATAGGGATCTAGTTTCATTCTTCTGCATATGGATATCCAGTTTTTCTAGCACCATGGTTGAAGTAACTGTTCTCTCCCCGTGAATATTCATGGCACCTTTGTCTAAAATCAGTTAGCTGTAAATGTATGGATTTATTTCTGGGTTCTCTGTTCTATTGGTCTGTGTGTGTTTTTATGCAGGTGCCATGCTATTTTGGTTACTGTATTTGTAGTATATGGGGTGTGTGTGTGTGTGTGTGTGTGTATTTTTTTTGAGGAGGGGAGACGGAGTCTAGCTTGTCACCCAGGCTGGATTTCAGTGACATGATCTCAGCTCACTGCAAACTCCACCTCCCAGGCTCAAGCAATTCTCCTGTCTCAGCCTCACCAGTTGCTGGGCTTACAGGTGCATGCCACCACGCCCAGCTAATTTTTGTATTTTAGTGGAGATAGAGTTTCACCATGATGGCCAGGCTGGTCTCGAATCCCTGGCTTCAAGTGATCCACCCATCTTGGACTCCCAAAGTACTGGGATTACAGGTGTGAGCCATCACACCTGGCCTATGGAATATATTTTGAAATCTGATGGTGTGATGCCTTGGCTTTGTTCTTTTTGCTCAGCATTTCTTTGGCTATTTGGGATTTTTAGTGATTGCATACAAATTTTTTTTCCCTATTTCTTTGAAGGATATAATTGCTGTTTTGATAGGGATTGTATTGAATCTGTAGATTGCTTTGGGTAGTATGGCCATTTTAACAGTACTCATTTCTCCAGTTCATGAACATGGTATGTCTTTTTCTTTCTTTCTTTTTTTTTTTTTTTTTTGGGGGGGGGTTTTCACTTTTTTTTCTACTTGTTTATGTTTTTAAATTTAAAAAATTTGATTTTTTATTACAAAAATTTTAGAGACAGAGTCTCACTCTATCATCTAGGCTAGAATGCAGTAACACAATCATAGCTAACTGCAACCCCAAACTCTTGGACCCAAGTGATCCTTTCACCTTAGCCTCCTACATAGCTGTGACTACAGATGTGTGCTACCACACCCTGCTAACTTTTAAAATTTTTTGTAGACATCCAGTCTTGCATGTTGCCCAGGTTGGACTCAAACTCCTGGTCTCAAGAGATACTCCTGTCCCTGCCTCCCAAAGCACTAGGATTACTGGCATAAGCCATGGTCCCCAACCACCTTCAGTTTTTCTCTAAGCTAGTTTTTAATTAAGAAAAAAAAATAGTGTCATATGGGTCCATATCAACATTAGATCTGATTAAATCTGAGTGCAATCCAGTGAGATATTAAATCAGTTAATTGTAACTCAACATTGATATTTTTCTTTGTGCTGCTGTTAGCTTTAAAATATTACATCATAATGCAAAAACAATAATAGATCCTCTTGAGTAATTAAAATGGCTTAGCTTTTGACCAGCATAACGGCAGGTGCGTGTAATCCCAGCTACTCAGCATGCTGAGGCAGGAGAATCACTCTAACCCAGGAGGTGGAAATTGCAGTGAACTGAAATTGCACCACTGTACTCCAGCCTGGGCTACAGAGTGAGACTCTGTCTCAAAAATAAAGAAATAAATTAAAATAAATAAAATGGCTTAGCTTTGCTTATCTTATAATTAAAGTGTCATGTGAGGATTACTCCAGTCACTACTTGTAACTTTGAAAGCAAACACATTTTAAGGTTTCAATGGCTGGGTGTGGTGGCTCATGCCTTGTAATCACAGTGCTTTGGGAGGTCAAGGTTGGAGGATTGTTTGAAGCCAGGAGCTTGAGGCCAGGCTGAGTAACAAAGTGAGACTCCAGCTCTACAAAAACTTAAAAAAAAATTAGAGTCCTGGAACTTGAGGCAGCAGTTAGCTATGATCATGCCACTACACTCAAGCCTGGGCAGCAGAACAGGATTCTGTCTCTAAAAAAAAAAAATGTTTAAATATTTTTTTAAAACAAAAAAAATTAAATGAGAATTTTTTAAAAATGAAGTTTCAGTGATTTTGGTGTTACTACCAAAACAACTACTTTTCATTGTCCTTTGCCTGCAACTTCCTTTTATCCTCTTTCCATCCTCTTTTATTTTTCCTTTCCTTGCTCTCCTAGTCTTGGACACTCCTTCCACTCCCTCCTCACCCCCACAGGTTCCTAGTGTAATTGGTTTTGATTGTTTGTTTTGTGGCTCTTTTGTAGCTTGTGATTCTTTTACAGAACTTCTACTTGATGGGAGCTCAGTATTCTTCTTAGATTTATTCACATGTCCAGCCCTTTCTAAAATCCCTTGGAGCATGAGGATCCTGTCTCCTGGAATATCTTGGTGTTCTCCTCAGTCACTTAGATCCCATTTGAATTCTTGGCCTCACTTGTGTGTGCCTCTCAATGTGTTATCTAAACATTACTGTCAGTGTCTCTGTATCCTTGATAACAACTCTGGGATGGTCATGAGCTCTTTCTTACTTAGGAACTTCAAATATACCCCTGGCCTCTCACTTCCTATTGACATATCATTTGTTTTGACAGGTAATCAGTAATAGAAATGTAAGGGAAATACTGTTAATGCCTCCGTCTATAGGTTAATGGGCTAATCCAGATCTTCTACTGCCTACTTTTTCCTGTTTTTCTTCTCAATTCTATATTGTTTTTATATCCACACATCATTGTGCCGGTGCCTAGAATACATTCCCTTCCAGAACGCTGTGTTCTTTTCTGGATTAGACATTTGGTATTCTGGGTTGGAAAGCTGGTTGTCTGTCACATTATACTGATGAGGTTTGAGAGGTTCATATGTTTCCTGCACTGTCCATACACCAACTGTGGCCGAAAAGAACTCTCAACCCTTTCTTTTCTGCCTTCCTCTCCTCAGGCTTTTACTTTTCAGTCTTTTGCTCAGCCTTCTATTTTTTTTTTTCGTTTGTTGGGCTAGAATCATAGTAAGTCACCTAGAACTTTATACCAAGGCTCAATGTACTGCGGTTTTAAAAGTGTGCTGAATCCCTGTTACACTAATGATAAATTCTGCAGCCCAGAACTGCTATTTAGCTGATAGGTGTCAGTGTGGTCATACCAGTTGTTAAAATTTTGACAGAACGCCTACGAATTAGCAAATAGGGTAAAAAATGACTTTGATAAATGTTATAATTAATTAATAGTATACATTTTACTATAAAAAGTTGAGCATTCAAGTATTGTAAACACGTTTTGAATCTGCAGGAGTGCAGTGAAGAAATTTTTATCAATAAACTGCAGTTTAAAACATCTTCTGGTATATTGAACAATTTAAAAAATCTTCAGTAATTGCTATAAATATAGGATTCAGTGCAAACTAAAACAAATTAGTATTTATTCTTGGAATAAAGAAACTTTTACTATTTGAACAAAAATATAATGGCTTACTATTGCTAGTATAAAGTTTGGGTGCAAAGATGTTGCATTAAGTCATTATATTACTAAAGGTTGAAGGGTCTAAATTATATTTTATCAGAATGTCAGTTATTTTCTATTACAGTTTCATTGGCAAAAGTAAAGAATTTTTGCAACGATCAGGGAAAAAAGTAAAGCACCGTCTTGTATTGACAATGGATAGTTATGTGTTTGAAATAAAAACACAGTTTTTAACTGTCAAAATGAACAAAAACATTTGGAAAAATACTGTTGACATTTTTGGAATACCATTTACTATGTAGTTTTAATAGAATATTTTAAGGAATAAAATATTTAATAAAAAATCAGAAAATTAATATTAATATGAGAGTATCATTACATTCTAAATTTGTTTCCCACCTTTTAGAAAACTTGTATAGGCATACCTGATATTGTTGGTTTGGTTCCTCATTACCATAATAAAGTGAATGTCTTCATAACACAACTGATACAAATATTTTAGTTTTCCAGTGCATATAGTTACATAATTATAGTATACTGTAGTATGTAGCACAATAGTATTGTGTCTACAGTAACAATGTATGTAACTTAATTGAAAATATTTTATTGCTAGAAAATGCTAGCGATCTTCTCAGCCTTCAGTGAACAATGCTTTTGCTGGTGGAGGGTCTTGCCTTGATAGTGATGGTTGCTAACTGATCAGGGTGGTGGTTGCTGAAGGTGTGGGTGGCTGTGGCAATTTCTTAAAATAAGAACAATAAAGTTTGCTGCATCAATTGACTCTTCCCTTCACAAATGAGAGGATTGACTCCAATTGTGACAGAAATTCTACTGAAGACTAATGGTCCCCAGAGAGCAAGAAAAGAAAAAAATAAAAGAGGATGGAAGGAAGTTGCAGGCAAAGGACAATGAACAGTAGGTTGTTTTGGTAGTGATGACAAAATTACTGATGATTTATTTTTTTTTTAAGGCAATGATGGACTATTTGGTCCTCAGTAGAATTTCTGTCACAATTGGAATCAGTCCTCTCAGATTCTGCTGCTGCTTTATTAAATTTATGTAATATTCTAAATCTTTTGTCATTATTTTAGCAGTGTTCACAGCATCTTTACCAGAAATAGATCCATCTTAAGAAATCACTTGTTTTCCTTTTTTTTTTGCTCATCCATAAGAAACAGCTCCTCATGGCCAGGCACAGTGGCTCACGGCTGTAATCCCAGCTCTTTGAGAGGCCGAGGCGCATCACCTCAGTGATGATGGAGTTTCACCATGTTGGCCAGGCTGGTCTCAAACTATGAGGTGCATCACCTCAGTAGTTTGCGACCAACCTGGCCAACATGGTGAAACCCCATCTCTACTAAAAATACAAAATTAGCCAGGTGTGGTGGCTCATGCCTGTAATCCTAGCTACCTAAGAGGCTCAGGCGCAGGAGAATTGCTTGAACCCAGGAGGTGGAGGTTGCAGTGAGCTAAGATCGCACCATTGCACTCCAGCCTGGGAACAAGAACAAAACTCCGTCCCCAAAAAAAAAAAGAGAAAAGAAAAACAACTCTTCATCTGTTCAAGCTTTATCATGAAATTGTAAAAATTCAGTCACATCTTCAAGTTTCACTTCTAACGGTAGTTTTCACTGTTTACCCCGTATCTGCAGTTATTTCTCCAACTAAGTCTTGACCTCCTCAAAATCATCCATCAGGGTTGGAATCAAGTTCTTCAGAACTCCTGATATTTTGACCTCCTCCCATGGATCACAAATGTTCTTGTTTTTTTTTTTTTTTCTTTTCTGGAGACAGAGTCTCACTCTGTTACCAGTCTGGAGTGTACTGGTGCACTCTCGGCTTACCGCATCCTCCGGCTTCTAGGTTCAAGCTGTTCTCGTGCTTCAGCCTCCCAAATAGGTGGGGGATATAGGCACGTGCCACCACACCCAGCTAATTTTTATATTTTTAGTAGAGATGGGGTTTTACCATGTTGGCCAGGATGGTCAGGATCTCCTGACCTTGTGATTCACCCACCTCAGCCTTCCAAAGTGCTGGTGTTACAGGTGTGAGCCACCAGGCCCAGCCCACAAATGTTCTTAATAGCACCTAGAATGGTGAATTCTTTCTAGAAGGTTTTCAACTGACTCTGTGTAGAACCATCAGATAAATCACTTCCTATAGGTAGCTATAGCTTTATGAAATGTATTTCTGAAGTAATAAGACTGAAGTTTGAAATGACTCCCTGATCCATGGGCTACAGAATGGATGTTGTGTTAAGCAGGCATAAAAACAACAACATTAATCTCCTGTACATCTCCATCAGAGCTCTTGGGTGACCATTACATTGTCAGTGAGCTGTAATATTTTGAAAGAAATCTTTTTTTCTGAGCCACAGGTCTCAACAATGGGTTTTAAATAGCAGTAAACCATGCTGTAAGCAGATATGCTGTCATCGAGGCCTTGTTCTTCCATTTAAAGAGCACAGGCAGAGTAGATACAACATAATTCTTAAGGGATTTAGGATTTTTAGAATGGTAGATAAGCATTGGCTTGAACTTAAAGTCATCAGCTACATTATGTCCCAATAAGAGAGTCAGCCTATGGACACATAGATGTTTTGAAGCCAGTCACTGACTTCTCCCTAGGTGTGAAAAGTCCTGAATTGGTTGCATCTTCTTCCAGTAGAAGGCTGTTTCATTTACATTGAAAACCTGTTGTTTAGCCACCTTCCCCAGTGCTCTTAGCAAAATCTTCTGGATAACTTGGCTGCAGCTTCTCATCAACACTTGTTGCTTCACCTTCCACTTTTATGTTACAGAGGTGGCTTCTTTTCTTAAACCTCATGAACCAACCTCTGCTATCTTCACACTTTTCCTCTGCAGCTTTCTCCTCTCATTCAGCCTTCATAGAATTAAAGAATTAGGGCACTGTTTTGGATTAGGCTTCTACTTAAGAGAATGTTATGACTGATTTGATTTTCAATTTTTGAAAATCAAAAATTGACTTCCTCCATGTCAGCAGTAAGGCTGTTTTGCTTTTTTACCATTTATATGTTCACTGGAGTAGCACTTTATTTTGTTTTATTTATTTATTTTTTAAGACAGGGTTTCACCATATTGGTCAGGCTGGTCTCGAACTTCTGACCTCAGGTGATCCGCCCACCTTAGCCTCCCAAAGTGCTGGGATTATAGGCGTGGGCCACCTCGCCCGGCTGGAGTAGCACTTTTAATTTTCGTCAGGAACTTTTCCTGTGCATTAACAACCTGTTTGGATCAAGAGGCTTTTCAGCCTATCTCAGCTTTTGACATGTCTTTCTCAACAAGCTTAATCATTTCTAGTTTTTGGTTTAAAGTGAGAGATGTATGACTACCTTTAACTTGAACATTTAGAGGCCATGGTAGGATTATTAATTGGCCAAATGTTAGTATTACCTTGTCTCAGGGAGTAGGGAGGCATGAAAAGAGGGTGAGAGATAGGGGAACTTTTCAGTTGGTGGAACAGTCAGAACACACATGACATTTATAGATTATTATTAAGTTAATTAACCATCTTATATGGGTATGTTTTGTGGCACCCCAAAACAATTGCAGTAGGAACATAAATGATCACTGATTGCAGGCCACCACAACAGATAGAATAATAATGAAAAGTTATAAAATATTTACAAGAGTTTTCAAAATGTGACACAGAATGAAACCAGCCCGATTGTCCCATAGAACTGATGTTTATGGTTTCTTTTGAATAAACTTAGAAATAGACCCTCCTAGTCTTAAAACTTGAGAAAGTTACACTTGTCTTATTTGGGATCCTTTTTTAGGAAAGCAACCATCAGGCCTTTCAGTGTGAAGCAACTGAAACATACCAAATCACTGTATCTGGGCAGTAAGATACCAGACCCCTCACCCTTCATGACTGCCCAGCTGATCACCTGTTTGCTGTTGACCAGCTCCTCTTCCTTACCTTTTCCTAATTCCTGTTTTTGTACATGTAGTTGCATTTCTCCTCTGCTATACAAACCCCCAAGTTTTGATTTTCGTTGGTCAGGAAGATGGATTTGAGATCTCCCATCTCCTTGGCTGCAGCACCCAATTAAAGCCTTCTTCCCTAGCAATACTCGTGGTCTCACACTTTCTTAGTTGCTATGCTTTGTAATAAATAGGTCTTGAAATCTGGTAATATATATCTTCCAACTTTGTTTTTCTTATTTAAAGTAGTTTTGGCCATTCTGTGTTTATTGCCTTTCCATATAAATTTTAGAATTACCCTGTGAATTTCTATAAAAACATGGCTGTTGGAATATTGAATGGGATTGTGTTGATGTTATTGCTCAATTTAGGGAGAACTGACATTTATTTATCTGGTGTTCAAGTCTATGAACATGGATTTATATTTATGTAGGTATTTTTTAGTATTTTCAGCAGTGTGTTATAGTTTTTATTGTAAATGTCTTACATTTATTTTGTTAAGTTTATCCTAAATATTTCTTAGTTTTGATGCTGCTGTAAATGGTGCTTTGACAATTTCAGTTTCTAGTTGCTCATTGGTAGTGAAGAGAAATGAAATTATATTTGTATATTGATAAAGATCTTGTGATTTTAGTAGCATACCAGTAGGTTTGTTGCAGCTTGCTTAAAATTTTCTATATACGCAATCATGTGTCAATTTTACTTCTTTCCTTTCCAATCTGCATCTCCCATCGCCGTCCTGTTTTTTGGCCTCGCTGTGCTGGTTCTGTATTATGTTGAGTGGTAGTGTTATATCTCTATTATAATTTTTACTTTATTGCAAAGAATTTTAGGTATCTAAGCTGACACATTTGACCCCCCTAAAAAAGGCGATTGAACATATAAAATGAAAGACAGCATTCTGAAAAAAATGGAAGATGTTATAGAAATGAAATATGACACACCATTCATTCAAAACAAAGTTTTAATTTCAAGAAAAATTGTAATTATTTGGACAGTTTTTTATTTGATGACACATGAAAAATATATTGAATTTTTAGGTTCATTTACTTATTTTGACAGTTGTGAAGCTCTGTCTGTTGAAAGGTAAAATGAATAAATTAAACCAACTAATTAAATACAACTTTTGGATAAACGTTGGAGACATTAAAGTTATTGAATCTCTAAATATTTCACAAAGTACAAGTACCTTTAGTACTTAGAGGGGCTATAAAAGCTTTTAGTATAATTGTAGTTTGTTTAATAGAAGATGAGAGGTCATTCATGACTTTCAACGATAAGAGAAATTACTACTTATTGAGACTACATGCTGTAGGTTGCCTGGTGACTACAGACTGAGTATCCCTAATTTAAAAATTCAAAATCTGAAATGCTCCAAAATTGGGAACTTTTTGAGCACCAATATGACGTCCAAAGGAAATGCTCATTGGAGCATTTTGGATTTCAGATTTTTATATTAGGGATGCTCAGCTGGTAAATAGATACAAATATTCCAAAATCTGAAATACTTCTAGTCTCAAGTATGTCAGATAAGGGATACTCAGTATTTGTTTGTTTATTTATTTATTCTTTTCTTTCTGAGTATTTAATTGTAATATTTCATGATGTGAAACTGTGTTACATTTTTATATTGGGACACATCCATGCCTATTTGTTTGCTTACTGTTTATGACTGATTTTGAGAGTTGAGTATGCTCTCATTTGCATATGACCCACAAAACCTAAAATACTTATTATTTGGCTTTTTACAGAAAAAGCTTGGTAATCCCTAGTATTCTAGTTGCTTAATTAAAACTTTCCCAAGCTTACTGTTATATGCTATTGCTTGTTAAATATTTTTACATTAAATGAGGTAGGTATAAATTATAAATAAATAAAATTAAACTATAAATTATAAATAGACTACTTGAGATAGCTGTCTTGCTAATTGCATTATTTCAAGCAGATATATTTCTGTAGATTCAGTGTCATATATTACATTTTCATATATAATATATATAATTTATAAATTTTATATATTTATAAAATATACATTATACATATTTAAAATGAGGGCATAACAACTTGATATTTGCTTTTATAATGGTTATGATTTGTTTTAAAATTTTTGCTTACTAGATATTAATTACAGAAACCTTGATCTGTACTCTTTCTGAATTAAATATAGTTTGAAGACACCATGGTATAAATTAGCAGTTACCAAAATGTCTGGATTCATGGTACCTTTAATGTCTTAGTAATATTTTCACAGTGCCCCAGGGCAAAAGAAACACTATGTAAGCGAACGCTGAGATCCACTTTTTTTTTTTTTTTTGAGACAGAGTCTCACTCTGTTGCCAGGCTGGAGTGCAGTGGCTCAATCGCAGTTCACTGCAACCTCTGCCTCTGCCAGTTCAAGTATTCCAGTTCTGTGGTTTACTCTAATTGTGGGGATAAGTAGATTAAAGAATTGGCGTACATAATTGTGGGGCCTGGTAAGTCTGAATTTTGTAGAGCAGGCTGTAAACTCAGACAAGATTTCTGTTAGGGTCTTGAGGCAAAATTTCTTTTTTCCTGGGAATACTGTTTTTGCTCTTAGGGTTTTCAATGAATTGGATGAAGCCCCACCCACATTATTATCTAGGACATTCTCCTTTACTTAGAGTCAACTGATTGTAAATGTTAATCACATCTACATAATACAGTCACGACAACATCTAGCCTAGTGTTTGACCAAACAACTCAGCACCTTACCCTAGCAGAGTTTACACGTAAAATTAGCCATCTCATTCTGTATTATGTTAATTTTTTAGCATCATTTTTAGTGTAGTATACAAGTGTCTTAGGAAATAATTTGTTTTCTTTTGAAACTCTGCAGTTTGAGTTTGCAACTTGTCCTCTCCTGTGAGAGTAGCAGCAAATTAGTCTAGCAAATTAGAGAACATTGAAAAATAGTAATCCAATTGAATAAACTATAATCTAAGTACAAGTTGACAGTTTTGAAAAATGCATGTTTTTTTCATTGTGCCAGATTGGCAGTGATTTATTAAATATTACTAAAATCACTCATTGGCTACGTACATGTTTTCAATAAGTCTTTTTAATGCTCAGGATTAATTAGAGTCAGTTTCTGGTTTTGTTCAAATTGTCCATTTCCAGCTCGTGACTTACCCCCAGTTCAAGTATTCCAGTTCTGTGGTTTACTATAATTGAATTTTAACCATGACTTTGGAGGCTTTATCTTTTAAAAGTGCTTATCCACAAGTAAAACATATTTTAGGTATTTTCAGATGCCTCCTCCTCTTGTTTCAGATGGACCAGCTTTTGGGAAATATGATTGAAATGTGGGTTGATCGAATGGACAACATTACCCAGCCCGAAAGAAGAAAACTTTCAGCTTTGGCTTTACTTTCTCTTCTGCCATCTGATAATAGGTAAGGAAATGTTTTCTTAAAATTTGTTTCTTTCAAGCATCAAAATGGAAACACTATTTTTGGCCGTCAGTATTGCTGTGTGTTGCTGGCCAGTGGTACTTATCTATATATAGATGTGAATTTTGTTAGTTGATAATGATGTGGCAAGTGTTGGTCCAGGTCTAGAAAGCAGTGAGTGGGATATGTACCCTTGGATGGTGGGGGCTGTAGTTTATTTTGGTTGTATTCATTTTACAAGTTTATTTCATTCTTATCTGAATTTCCATTTTTTATAATAACTACATTTTATTAGACTAATCTTCAGCCCTCTTTTTACATAGACATTAAATATCTAACATTTTAAAGTCAACAGCACTTCATAAAGTATGTTATAAAGTATGGTAATTCAAGAGTATTATTAGTTTATTCTTTTTATTTTGGATTATTTCTAAGGAACTTTGCAAGTTGTTTTTCTCTCCTAAAAATTCTCACTTCCAAAAAGCAAATAAAAAATGCTTTGGTTTAGCCATTTAAAGAAGAATATATTTGTTTGTCTTAATTCTGTTTTGTAGAGTTTGGCATGAAATACTTTTAAAAATAAACTTTGATAGTCAGTACTTAGTTCTCCTTCACACTGTAGATTTTTAAAAGTGGTGGCAGGTATATAAGTAACACAGAGCTTGATTGGTGAATCTTCTTCATTACATTTTCTGGACAACTGCACATGGATGCGGTATGGGACATTGCTTATACTTTTGACTTAGCTTGATTGAGCTTTGTATCAGTGCACACACCTGGAGTCCCCTTCTTTTTCGTAGAAGAATTATGGATTTCTTTTAGTGCATGGTCAGCACATTTCTTGAAACTCACTTCATGAATGCACTTGTGAATGTTGGTGGTATATTCTCAGGTCACCACCTTGTTGATGGCATAACAGCTTTTCTTGCTGCCCTTCTGTACCAAAGCCATTCTGCTGGGCCACTGGTTTTTTTGTACTTTTAATTCTAAAACCTTAAAAGTAGGTCTCAGGGCTTGATGTTGTATGAAAAGAATAATGATACTACATTAGACCTTTATGTCTTAGGGCAGTAGTCCCCAGCGTTTTTGGCGATACGGAGCGGTTTTGTGGAAGACAATTTTTCTATGGACTGGGGAGGCAGAATGAAACTATTCCACCTCAGATCATCAGGCATTAGATTCTCATAAGGAGCATGCAACCTAGATCCCACACATGTACTGGTTGGTACCAGTCCATGGCCCAGGGGTTGGGGAACACTGTCTTAGGGAATTTTTAGAGCATATGTATTCTAGTGATAGGTTAGTGACATAAGTCCAGTTTTAGAAATCCTTATTTGTTCTTTATGTGTTATTTACTTCTACTATGGTAATTTATATTAAGGACATCAATAATTATTTTGTCTCAACATCATAACAATAGATAATACTTACCAAATGCCTATACTTTCCTAACTGCTTCATGTTGATATTTAATTCTTAAAACAGCCCCATGAGGTATAGACATGATTATCCCTTCTTACAGAACAAACAATTACTTAAAAATGTTGAGTAACATTTCTAAGTAGATCTAGCATTTGGCATGGCATAAGTCAATTTGAACCTGAGCTGCTTAACACCAGGAATGCCTCTTTTAACCATCAGGTGATACTGCTTCTTCCCAGGTGGACACGCACAAGATGAACAGATTTCCTCATTAGGAAATGGTGTGGCATCTTATTTATTTTTGAAAGCCAAATTTACCTACATTTTAGCTGATTGGCGTTTCTTTATCTCAGTGGAAAAACAGTGACTTGAGAATTATTCAGGCTTTTAATATTGAAATGCTAAAGAATGTAGTCCTTGGTAGTAGTCAGCACTCTAAATGTTGGTTAGATAAATTAATGAATGGAAAGAAATGAGTTAATAAAGCATGTTAGAGTTTTCTCCAATATGAAGTACTGAGATTATTGAAAGAAAGCTAGAAATGGTGGGGGTTAAGTGTAGAAAGATACCTAATTGTATCAGAAACAAATTTTGTTTTATATTTTTAATGAGAATACTTTTTACTTCAACATATAATGTTATGCAAGTGTGTGGTTGTTCAAAACCATTTTTGACATGTAAGTTGTGGAAATTTAATATATGCTGAATATCCTTTATCTAAAATATTTTTTTCAGATTTTGGAATTTTGGGATTTCGAAATATTTGCATATAGATAACAAGATATTTTGGAAATAGGACTAAAGTCTAAATGTGAAATTTATTTATATTTCATATACACCTCATACATATAGTCTGAAGATAATTTTATATAATATTTTAAATAATTTTGTATTTGAAACAAAGTACTTGTGTGAAATTTTCCACTTGTAGTGTTATTCTGGCATTCAAAAAAAATCTCATATTTGTGCCATTTCAGATTTCAGATTTTTGGATTAGGGATGCTCAGTCTGTAGTTGTCATCTATAAGAAAAATTAACACTTACACTGGGACTTAAGTCAGCTTACCTAAATTGAGGGATAGGACTTAAGACTTGAAATTCTCTTAAGCATTGGAATTTTAAAATTAAAAGTTGTGATGTGGTAGCGTTGTGGTGGAAGATCAGATATTATTTTTGTTTTTAAAATGAGATACAAATCTGATGGGCATTAGCAAACTCATGTCATTTTTAAGGGTACTAAGAGTTGAATAATGTGGTAGTAGAATTTTAAAGAATAATGATTTAACTTCATAATATCCTTAATAGACTAGTGATGAAACATTGATATAGAAAATCTGTGTCAACCTGTAACAATCTAATAAAAACCACCTTTATTGCACTGGAAATTTTCCACATAGTAATTGACTTGTGACTTAGGAAAATTTACAGTCACATGCTCTTGTGGAATGTGCTGATATTCAGGTCAGCAGTTTTATTGTTTCCTGTTTGTAACCTTTCTTCCAGTTAACTACGTAGTTGTTGGAGTTCGGGGAAATTTTTCCCCTTCTGCATTCCCAATGATGATTTCTTATTTTTCTACATAATAGTAATTTCCTATTCTTGTGTTTCTTTTAGATTTTGCAGCATACCATTTCCTTTTCCCAAAATAAGGCATGTCTAAAGTGTGATGTTGATGATTTTGAAAGTCAGGCTAAATTGAGAAATGTCATTGTAGCCTCCTTTTATTTTGATGACATTTGGGTCCAGATGATTATGTTTTGTAGGAGAGTGTCCTGCGCATTGTAGGATGTTTAGCATCGTCCCTGGCCACTACGTACTGGATGCCAGTAGTACTCTCCCCTTCCTCCCACACCTTCAAGTCACAACAGTTGAAATTATCATCAGATATTGTCATTAGATATCCCTGGGGACAAATGGTTAAACACTCTTTTACTCTAATTCACTACTTTTTGGTTTAGAAATTTGGTGAAGCCTATAGACTTTAGGTCCACATTCAAATCCCAGGGCCACCAGTCACTTGCTAATGACCGTGGTCAAGTTACTTAACTCCCCTGCGCTTGTTTCCTTGTTCTTAAAATGGAGGTAGTAATAGTATCTTTCCAATGAGGTTATTGTAAGGATTACGATTGAGTTTACATATGTAAGGTCTGCGTAGATGGAGTTGCTGTCCTTATTTCATTCCCTTCTTTTTCCCATCCATTTAATGCAGTACCTAATTCTAAAAGATGATTTAAATGGGAAAGATACATTTTTGCATCTGAAATACATAGTAAATTTTGTATTAAGAAAATGGACCTAAAGAAGTAACCAGATTCAGGCCGGCACAGTGGACTCACGCCTGTAATCCCAGCACTTTTGGAGGCTGAGGCTGGCAGATCATTTGAGGTCTGGACTTTGAGACCTGCCTGGGCCAACATGGTGAAACCCCATCTCTACTAAAAATACAGAAATTAGCCAGGTGTGATGGTGCACACTTGTAATTCTAGCTACTCAGGAGGCTGAGGCAGGAGAATTGCTTGAACCCAGGAGGCAGAGGTTGCAGTAAGCCAATACTGTGCGATTGTACTCCAGTCTGGGCGACAGGGTGAGACTCTGTCTCAAGAAAAACAAAACAAAACTGATGACAATTTTAATTTCAATCATAAATAAAAGAAACAAATGAACACTAAACACTCTACGTGTCATCACCCCACATCCTGATTTTTTGATGTCTCAGTTTAAATCTTTTTGTATTGCTATCTCTTAACAAATTGTTGTAGTTATTTTTCTTTCTTTCTTTTTTTTTTTTTTTTGACTTTAAGTTCCGGGATACAATTGCAGAACGCGTAGGTTTGTTACATATGTATACGTGTGCCATAGTGATTTGTTGCACCTATCAATCTGACATCTAGGTTTTAAGCCCCACATGCATTAGCTATTTGTCCTAATGCTCAACCTCCCCTCTCCCCTACCCCGCAACTGGCCCCAGGGTGTGTTGTTCCCCTCCCTGTGTCCATGTGTTTTCATTGTTTAACTCCCACTTATGAGTGAGAGCATGCAGTGTTTGGTTTTCTGTTCCTGTGTTAGTTTGCTGAGGATGATGGCTCCCAGCTTCATCCAGGTCCTTGCAAAGGACATGGTCTCATTCCTTTTTTATGGCTGCATAGTATTCCATGGTGTATTTGTGCCACATTTTCTTTATCCAGTCTGTCATTGATGGACATTTGGCTTGGTTCCATGTTTTTGCTATTGTAAATAGTCCTGCAAGAAACAAATGTGTGCATGTGTTTTTACAGTAGAATGATTCATATTACTTTTGGTATATACACAGTAATGGGATTGCTGGGTCAAATGGTATTTCTGGTTCTAGATCCTTGAGGAATCACCACATGTCTTCCACAATGGTTGAACTAATTTACATTCCCACCAGCAGTGTAAAAGTGTTCTGTTTCTCCACAGCCTCACCAGCATCTATGGTTTCTTGACTCTTTAATAATCACCTTTCTGACTGGCGTCAGATGGTATCTCACTATGGTTCTGATTTGCATTTCTCTAATGATCAGTGGTGTTGAGTTTTTTTAATATGTTCGTTGGCTGCGTAAATGCTATTTTTCTTTTTAATAGTTTTGTCTTGGCCACGCGCGGTAGCTTATGCCTGTAATCTCTGCACTTTGGGAGGACGAGGCTGGTAGATCACTTGAAGCCAGGAGTTTGAGACCATCGTGGGCAACATGGCAAAACCCCATCTCTACTAAAAAACAATACAGAAAATTAACTGGGTGTGGTGGTGCATGCACGTGATCCCAGCTACTCTGGAGGCTGAGGCACAAGAATAACTTGAATCCAGGAGGCAGAGGTTGCAGTGAGCCGAGATCATGCCACTGCACTCCAGCCTGGGTGACAGAGCAAGACTCTGTCTCAAAAGAAAAAACCGGTTTTGTCTTTGTCTTTATAATTCATAAAGAGATGAGTGATATACTCACCACAATTACAGTATTAGATTATTTTGATTTTTTGTCCAGATAGTTTAAAAAGAATTTTTTTTTAAGTGGCAGAGTCTAGCTTTAGTGTCCAGGCAGGCCTTGATCTCATGGGCTGAAGTGATCCCCCCACCTCAGCCTCCTGAGTAGCTGGGACTGCAGACGTGGACCACCATACTCAGCTGTATAGTTAACCTTTACCAGAGAATTTTATCCATCCAGATGTTTTCTTGTTATACTTTACCATCCTTTTCTTTAAGATTGATGAACTCCTTTCAACATTTTTTGTAAGAGAGGCCCGGTGATGATGAATTCCCTCAGCTTTTGTCTGGGAAAGTCTCTATCTCTCCTTCATGTTTGAAGTGTATTTCTGCTGGTTACAGTATTCTTGTTTGCCCCTTTTTCTGTCAGCACTTTGAATATATCATTCCTCCTTGCCTGGAAGATTTTCACTGAAAAGTCTGCTGCCAGATGTGTTGGAGGCCCTTTATATATTATTGGTTTTTATTAGTTTTATTGCTGCTTTTAGGATCCATTCTTTGTGACCTTTGAGAGTTAGATTATTATATGTCTTGGAATCATCTTATGTAGGTTAAATCTCCTTGGTGGTCTTTGACCTTCTTGTACCTGAATATTTATATCTTTCCCTGGATTTGGAAAATTTTCCGTTATTATTATTATTATTATTATTTTGCTGTTTCTATCCCTTTCTCCCTCTTGAAGGTCAGGGATTCTTAACATTTGCACTTTTTTTGAGGCAGAGGTTTACTCTGTTGGCCAGGCTGGATGCAATGACATGATCTCGGCTCACTGCAACCTCCGCCTCCTGGGTTCAAGTGATTCTCCTGCCTCAGCCTCCCAAGTAGCTGGGATTACAAGTGTGCATCCGCACGCCCAGCTAATTTTGTATTTTAGTAAAGACAGGGTTTCGCCATGTTGGTCAGGCTAGTCTCAAACTCCTTACTTCAGGTGATGCACCCGCCTCAGCCTTCCAAAATGCGGGGGTAATAGGCATGAGCCACCTTGCCCGGCTACATTTGCTCTTTTGATGCCATCCCATAGATCTCATAAGCCGTATTCATTTCTTTTCAATTGTTCTCCTCCTTTGTGTTCTCTTTCTCTTTTTCTCTCTCCTCCTCCTCCTGCTCCTCCTCCTCCTCCCCCTCCTCTTCCTCCTCCTCCTCCTCCCCCCCTCCCCACCTCTTCTGTCTCATAATTGTGTTAAGCTAGTGTAGAATTGCAGGCCTCTGTATGGACCAGTTTCTCTGCCTTCTTCTTTCAGGATCAGGGGCTCGGGTGCAAGAAGCCATTTAGGGCAGCAAAACAAGTGACATTAAGGGAGAGTCCCTGTGTGTGTGTGTGTGTGTGTGTGTGTGTGTGTGCTGATGTCTGAGAAACAAGACCGGCCTCCTGGGTGCCCTGGCTCCTTGCAGCAGGGCTGGGCCTGTGAGACTGAGGTTAATTGCCACGCTCCTGACCCCTCCCTGCA
>CAUYLG010062888.1:0-32860 GCA_963573385.1 Cacajao melanocephalus | reverse complement strand
GGTTCAAGCGATTCTCGTGCCTCAGCCCCCTGGGTAGTTGGGATTACAGGCTCCTGCCACCACGCCCGGCTAATTTTTTTGTATTTTTTGGTAGAGTCAGGGTTTCACCATGTTGGCCAGGCTAGTCTTGAACTCCTGACTTCAGGTAATCCACCCACCTCAGCTTCCCAAAATGCTGTGATTACAGGTGTGAGCCACTGTACCTGGCCTACCATAATACTTTATAAACAAAGGATTATGATAAATACAACCCATTCTTTGCTTGATAATAATACAACTGTATTATGTTTTATATTCCGTGTCTGTTAGCTTTTCTGGCTTCTTCCTAGATACCCAGGTGTTTTACCACTGCCAGACTAGAAACCATAAAATGAACTGAAAACTAACTACCCAAAGCTGTCCAACTGTGGGATGCCCAAAAAAAGTTAGGATCCCCTGCTTTGGAGGATATGGTAGGTCACCTCATTTAAAAGACTGTTTCAAGCTTTGGGTATTAAAAAGAGCCCATGTGTAAAATTCTTCTTCAGTATAGCCACCATTTCCCCAAACCCCCATGTTAGGAACAGTCTCTTTTCAGCCTTGAGTCCAATGATCATCCTTTGTTTTCATCCTCTGTTCCCAGTTAATCTAGGAGTTCTAACTGTAGGGTGAACACATGCCCTGGTGTGCCAGAGAGCCATAAGTTTACCACTATTGTTCCAGCATAATTACTAATAGAGCCCCTTTCATTCTTAAAATTGTCTTAGTTTGGACAATTATGTGGTTATCCCAGCTAATGTTCTCTATTGGTAAGTCTTAGGCCAGCAGAGACTAATGATCAATCCTTGCCTACAGGTGAGGGTACATAAGATACCATGAAAATAACACTTCATTTTAATTATTATAAATATTTCTTATTTCTGACACATTAAATCTTTCTCTTTAGCTGCTTGTCCCTTTTATGTGGTCACCTTGTTCTAGTGACCCTGGAGTTCTGACTGTATCTTTCAATATCTTAATACTTGACCCCAAACCACTGCTTATTTGGTTTTTCAATATGTGTGTCTCTGTGTGTGTGTGTGTATCTTAAATCTCTACTAGTATAAAAGTCCCATTACTCACAACTAACATTTTCCGCTTCATAAAATTATCATCTTTGCTTCCTAATGTCTTGTAAGTTGTCTCATATTACTATCCGCTGCTAGCCTCACCCAAGCAAAAAATGCTCATGATCCCAAAAGGCTTTATATATCAGTAGGGTTGTGAAGCACAGAATGTTTCACAACCCCACTCATAGGTCCTGTCAATAATAATAACTGTATATATGTGTATTATTATTATTATTTTTTTTTTTAGAGAAAGGGTCTTGCTCTGTCAGGCTGGAGTGCAGTGGTGTGATCATAGCTCAATGCAGCCTTGAACTCCTCACTTAAGTGATCCTCTTGTCTCAGCCTCATGAGTGCCTGAAACTACAGGCACCACTCCCAGCTAATTTAAAAAATGTTTTTATGTAGACAGGTTCTCACTATGTTTCCCAGCCTGGTCTTGAACTCTTGGCCTAAAGTGATCCTCCCACCTCAGCCTCCCAAAGTGCTGGCATTACAGGCATGTGCCACTGTACCTAGTCCTAATAATAAATAATCATAACTTTATTTTTCACAGAAACAGAACATCTCACATGGTAAGACACGTCTCTTTATAATACATGCTGGTTATGCCTGATAATTTCAGGGACACATAAAGGAGTCAAAAATAGCTTCAGCATTGTAAGTGCAGAGGTATATTTTACTTGATTTGCAGAAACAGGAATAAAAAGAAATAATCTTTATTTATTAACCTTTACATGCACTGTACAGATTGGGGAATTTAGGCTCACAGGTAGAAACTGGTCCAGCAATTGTACAGCCAATAGACCATGGAGCTAGGGTTCACACTGTGCTATTTCCATACTGCCAATCGACGTCTGTGTCAATAAAGCCCTGAATTACAAAACTCGCTAAATGAAGTAGTGAAAGACTCTGGCTGAAATTAATTCCTAATTTTGGTAAGAAGGTAAGGAGTTACTCAAAAGAAATAGCTATCATTCCTTCATAGAAAAGGGTTATGCAAAGTATTCCTGCTACTACAATTCCATGTCTAAAACTTTCAAAAGATAATCTTCTGAAAGACGCTTATTAATTAAAGAGATGACCTCATACATCACTCAGATTAGAGTCCCATCTCAGAGCTAGGGAGAAAAAATGGGTCACACTTTAGAAAAAGTTTAAAGTAAGAATAGGGGTTATCTGTAGAGAGGGAGCAAAGAGTAGGAGGGTTCATGGCAAATGGGAGACAAGGCTGGGAAGAAAAATTTCACTGCATAACTTTTTATATTTTTTAATTTTTGAATCATTTGATTGTATTATTTAAAAATTAAATTCTAAAAAAACTAATCAAAAAATCAACCCCAAGTGCTGTACTCCTCACACTGAACTTTCTCAAAAAAACAGACGTACTTTTAAGGGAAAGACACTATGTGATTCTAGAGAAGAAATGAAGGAAAACCTTTGGAGTGGCTAGACCAGGAGGCCAGTGAAAAAGACAAAACTATAGTGATTTGTACAGACCTAGTTGTTTAACTCCAAGTTAAAAAAAACACATATGCACCATACATCTATGCCAATTTAGCACTAGCACCACTTACCTTTCAGAACAGCAGGTTTAACTGCCATTCTGCCAACCAGGCATTCTTTCAGCATGGATTCATAATTGACCCAACGATGAACCTGGTATGGAAAACAAATGATGAAAAAGCAACATGACTCTAACTCCACAGGATGCTCTCATTTTAGTATGAGCAAAAGTAAACTTTCTGAAACCACTCTCAACACACACCTAAAAACTAAGAAGCATATTCAATTAGTCAACCAGGGAGTGACAGAAAGGCTGCACAGACAGGGATTGTTTAGAACAGTATCATCAAAGTGTTGGGACCTGTGGAGAATTCTGACACCCTTTCAGGTCTCCATGAGGTCTCAATTTGTTTCATGGTAATACTAATAAAAAGTTACTGGCTTTTTTCAGTTTTGACATTTGCTCTGATGCTATAAAAGCAATGTTGGATAAAACTGCTAGTATCTTGCATTAAGCAAGGCAGTGGCTCCAAACTATACCAGCAGTTATTATGTTCTTCACCACCAAGACAGGGGAAGGAGCATGATGAAGATATTTAAGAATATTTAAGAGTATCATTCATGAAGTAGAAAAATTATTAAATTTTGATCCTTGGGTATATATTTTTATTATATTTTGTGTGACAAGATGGGAAATTCTCAAAAAGACTACTGCTATAAAGTATGATGGTTGCCCTGTGAAGAAACACTTAGACAACTGTTTGATTTGCAAATGGAACTGGGCTGTTTTCATGAAAGGCCACTTGGCACAGGTTTACCTATGTAACAATCTGCACATCCTGTGCATATACCTCAGAACTTAAAATCAACAACAACAAAAAAGAAGACATAAATACAGCCAACTAGCATGTGGAAAAAGCTCAGTATCACTGATCATTAGAGAAATGCAAATCAAAACCACAATGAGATACCATCTCATGCCAGTTTGAATGGCTAATAATAAAAAGTCAAAAAATAACAGAGGCTGGCAAGGTTGCGGAGAAAAGGGGATGTTTACACACTGTTGGTGAGACTGTAAATTAGTTCAATCATTGTGGAAAGTAATATGGTGATTCCTCAAAAAGCTAAAAACAGAACAACCATTCAACCCAGCCATCCCAATACTGGGTATATATCCAGAGCAATATAAATCATCCTACCATAAATACACATGCACACAAGTGTTCATTACAGCACTATTCACAATAGGAAAGACACAGAATCAACCCAAATGCCCATCAATGACAGACTGAATAAAGAAAATGTGGTACATATATACCATGGAATACTATGCAGTCATAAAAAAGAACAAGATCATATCTTTTGCAGAAACGTGGTTGGAGCTGGAGGCCATTATCTTTAGCAAACTAACATGGAAACAGAAAACCAAATAATGCACATTCTCACTCATAAGTGGGAGCTAAATGATGAGAACTCCTGAACACAAAGAAATGAACAACAGACACTGGGCCCTACTTGAGGGTGGAGGTTGGGAGGAGGGAGAGGAGCAGAAGAAATAACTATTGGGTACCAGGCTTAGTACCTGTGTGATTAAATAATCTGTACAACAAACCCTCATGACACAAGTTTACCTAGAAAACAACCTGCACACATACCCCTGAACCTAAGTTTTTAATAAGTGAACAAAAACAAAGAAAGGCCATTTATAAGAACTACTGGTAAACAAACTGATTATTCAGACTCAGATATTTAACAGGTATTTTCTCGAAAATAAACAATGTGATTCTACTGCTTCAAGGAAAACAACTGATAGTATTTGTTGTCACATGCCACTGGTGGAAATTATATTTAAAGAACCTTTCTGCAAGGCACCTTCTCAATATGCCTTAAAAGTCGTAAAATAGGCCAGGCATCATTTTAAGGTGCTGTGGCTCACACCTGTAATCCCAGGACTTTGAAAGTCTGAGGTGAGAGGATCGTTGAGCCCAGGAGTTCAAGGCTGCAGTAAGCTGGTCACGCCACTTCATTCCAGCCTGGGCAAAAGAGTAAGACCCTGTCTGAAAAAAAAAAGGTGCGGGGGCTTAAAGTATGCAGCTCTTTTGCTCAGATATTTAGGAATTTACCTGAGAAAATAATTGCATACACATAAAGATGTAGGTGCCAGGATAGTCATCATAGCACTACTTAAATTAGCAAAATATTGGAAACAATCTAAATGCCCAACTGTAAAAGACCAGTAAAGGAAAATCAATATATAATACTACTCAATACAATACTATATAATCATTAAAATAATCGGCCAAATAATATTAATACTGGAATCTTTATGGTACATTCCAGAGTAAACAAATATACACTAAAATAGTAAGTATGTAAAGTATAGAAAGAAGATAGCTGACCAGAGGCATTTCATACTCGTCTCCTCCACTAAGAACCAAGACAGTGAGTAATCACATTCTGAATAGATAATCCAAGAGAGAACACTGAAATTCAGTATAAAGTTACAAGAAATACTTAAAGGAAGTGGAGGCAGCCTATGGGGCTGGGATGCTGAGAGAGACTCAGGTTAGAGAATCTTAGCAGTTCACATTCCCACCATGGACTCCTGCAATCCTAGCCACAGAAGAACCCTTCGACCCTCGCAGGCCCTGAAACTAAAATAGAGAGCTGCTGAAAGATTCTTTGATAGCACTGCTCCAGGGAGGGAGCTTGCACTGGGTTTCACAAGCTCCCTAAGACCTAAGCAGCTTCAGTAAATGTGTCATTTTAGAGCCCTACCCCAACAAACTGCACACTGTACTAGAACCCAGCAGCATCAGGACTGAAGTGCAAGAGAAGCATGGTTGCTGCCCCAGTGTTTAGGTACAAGGAACTGCCAGGTAATGCACCATGGGCTGAGGCAAGAGCAAGGTAGCAGGGCTGAAGAACAGGTGGTACACTCCTTCCCCATCCACTGGGCTAGGCTGCCTGCCACTGAAGGGAGTACCATTCTGCCCAGTGGCAGGGTATCACCATAACTCCTGTCTCCCTCCACCTGAGCATTCCACTGGTAGCCTGGGGATCACCCCTATCTGCCATGCCTACCATGCCTGGCCTCACCCCCCTCTGCCTATGCCACAGCACAGTTGGAGGGCCAGGCAATTGCTCAGCCCAGTCCAACACACTGGCACCTGAACACTCCTCCCAAGGGCCCGAGGTTGGACATACCAACCTGGCTGCTACCACCACAGCTAGCACCTCCTTGCACATGCCATTTGCAGGCTTAGAGACTGACCTGCACAGCCCATAACAGCCTCCATCAACATAAGCATGTACCTAAGCTGGGACCTAGAGGTCATCCCACCACTGCCACTGGCATCACCCATGCCATATCACCTGCCCAGGGGCCCAAGAACTCACCCACTGCTGCCACTACTGGGATCCAACTAGGCCACCAAGAGGCCCAAGAATCAGCTTGCCTTGATGCACCAACCCTGGTGCCAGTACATATGCCATCCTGGGGCCCAAGGACAGACATGCTCAGCCCACTGCCCCCACCACTGGGACCCAAAGACTAACTATCTGGGGTCCCAGTACCCAGCAAAACTTCACCGCAACTTCCACCAATAATTGTAACCTAAGACACTGAGGAAGTCACAGTCATCATTGATGCTGTTTACAGCTGAAGAAATCATATAGAGACTACACTACCACACACACCCAGGATCAAAACCAAAGTGTCCTACCGCACCAACATTACAGATACATCTACAGGAAAAGTTCTCCCATATGAAAGCAAATTGAAAAAACTGAAAGAGGGCCAGACATGGTGGCTCATACCTGTAGTCCGAGCACTTTGGGAGGCCAAGGCAGGCAAATCACCTGAGGTCAAGAGTTCGAGACCAGCCTGGCCAACATGGTGAAACCCTGTCTCTACTAAAAATACAAAAATTAGCCGGGTGTGGAGGAGTGTGCCCGTAATCCCAGCTACTAGAGAGGCTGAGGCAGAAGAATTGCTTGAACCCGGGAGGTGGAGGTTGCAGTGAGCTGAGACTGCGCCACTGCACTCTAGCCTGGGCAACAGGGTAAGACTCTGTCTCTAAAAACAAACCAAAAAACAAAAACTGAAAGAAGTGACTGTTACAACACCATATGTACAATATCAACATTAGGACACAGGAAACATGAAAAAGCAAGGAAATATGACACTTTCAAAGAAACACAATAATTCTCTGACAACAGATCCCAATCGAAAAGAAATTTATGAAATTCTAGAAAAAGAATTCAAATGATTGATTCTAAGGAAGCTCAGAGAGCTATAACAGAATTATAAAAAACAATACAAAAAACAATTCAGAATACGAATAAGAAATTAACCAAAGTGATAGATATCATGAAAAAGAATCAAACAGAAATTCTGGAACTGAAGAAGTCATTGAATAATACACAAAATACATTCAAAGCTTCAACAATAAACTAGATCAAGTAACAAAAGAATCCCAGGATGTGATGACAGGTCTTCTGAAATAATCCAGTCAGGCAAAAATAAAGAAAAAGGAATGAGCAAAACCTTTATCACATATATAAAGCAACTAAATGTTTGAATAATTGGGCTGAAGGTGAAGAGAGAATGAAAGGATTAAAAAATGTGTTTAGGAAAATAATAATTTAAAACCTCCCAAGTCTAGAAAAAACAATTTAGATATCTAGATACAGGAGACTCTAAGATACCCAAATAGATAGAATGCAAAAAAGGTCTTCATGGCATATTAGAATCAAACTGCCTAAAGTCAAAGGCAAAAGACAGAATTCCAAAAACCACAAGAGAAAAGCATCTAGTCACCTATAAAGGAACCCCAATCAGACAAACACCAGATTTTTCAGCAGAAACCTAATAGGCCAGGAGAGAATGGGATGATATATTCTAAGTGCTGAAAGAAAAAAACCAAAACTGACAGCCAAAAATACTCAATCCAGCAGAATTATCCTTCAAAAATAAAGGAGAAATAATTTCACAGACAAGGAAAAGCTAAGGAAATTCATTACCACTAGAGTGGCTGTACAAGAAACACTAAAGGGAGTCCAAAACCCGGAGTAAACAGATGACAATGAAAACACAATAATATACAACTCATTGGTAATCCCACAAATAAGGAAGAAAAAGAACTCAAATGTTCTACAGAAACACTACAGAAAACCACCAATCCACAATGACAATAAAAGAAAAAGAAAGGAACAAAGAATACACAAAGAGCCTAGATAACAACAATATGACAGGAACAAAACCTTGCATATCAATAATAATCTTGAATGTAAACAGATTAAATTCTCCACTTAAAAGATACAGATTGGCTGAAAGGGTAAAACATTACAATCCAGCTATATGTGGCTTATAAGAAATGCAATTTACCTGTAAAGACACATGTAAATTGAAAGTAAAGACTTGAAAAAAGATATTCCACACAGAAATGAAAAGCAAGCAGAAGTAGCTATACTGGTATCATACAAAACAAACTTTAAGTCAGTAACTGCAGTAACAACAACAAAAAAGACAAAGAAGGTGAATATGTAATGACAAAAGAATCAATCTAGCAAGTGGATATAACAAATCTA
This sequence comes from Cacajao melanocephalus, assembly GCA_963573385.1. Classification (NCBI taxonomy): domain Eukaryota; kingdom Metazoa; phylum Chordata; class Mammalia; order Primates; family Pitheciidae; genus Cacajao; species Cacajao melanocephalus. The sequence continues at coordinate 24,677 of CAUYLG010062888.1, read as the reverse complement.
AATATATATGCATCCAACAGTGGAGGACCCAGATTCATAAAGCAAATTATTATTTGATCTAAAAAGAGAGACAGACTCCAATACAATAATAGTGGGGAGTTCAAAATCCCACTCTAAGCATTAGACAGATCATCCAGAGAAAATCAACAAACATTGGATTTAAACTAGACTTCAGACCAATGGACTAGCAGACATTTATAAAACATTTTATCTAGCAACTGCAGAATACATTTTTTCATCAGCACATGTAACATTATTCATGACAGACATATTTTAGGCTACAAAACAAGTCTTAACATATTTTTAAACACTGAAATCCTCTCAAGTATATTCTCAGACCCCAGTAAAACAAATCAATACCAAGAGGAACTTTCAAAACCCTGTGAATACATGGAAATTAAACAATATGCTCCTGAATCACTATTGGGTCAAAGAAGAAATTAAGATGGAAATAAAAAATTTCTTGAAACAAATGAAAATGGAAATGCAACATATCAAAACCTGCAGAATACAGCAAAAGCAGTATCTAAGAGGGAAGTTTATAGCAATACATGCCTACTTCAAAAAAGTTAAAAGATTTCAAATTAACAATCTAATGATATACCTCAAGGAACTAGAAAAGCAAGAACAAACCAAATGCAAAATCAGCAGAAGAAAAGAAATAATAACTGTCAGAGCAGAACTATATGAAATAGACTTAAAAAATGCAAAGGATCAATGAAACAAAAAGTTGATTTTTGAAAAGATAAAGCAAAATTCATAAGCCACTAGCTAGAATAACCAAGAAAAGAGAAGACCTAAATAAACAAAATCAGAAATGAAAAAGGTGAAAATACAACTGATACCAAAGAAAGACAAAGGATCATCAGAAACTATTATGAGCAACTACCAATTAACAAACTGGAAAACCTAGAGAAAATGGGTAAATTCCTAGAAACATACAACCTATCAAGATTGAATCAGGAAAAAATAGAAAATACGAACAGATCAATAACCAATAGCAAGATCGAATTAGTAATAAAAAGTCTCACAACAACAAAGAACTAAACGGATTCACTGCCAAATTTTACCAAACGTAAAAAGAAGAGTAAATCACAATTCTCCTCAAATTATTCCAAAAAATCAAAGGGAATTCTCCCTAACTCATTCTACAAGGCCAGCATTACCCTGATACCAAAACCAAGTAAGTATACAAAAAAAACAACCAAAAGAAAACTGCACAAGAACTACAAACCAATATCACTGATAAACATAAATGGAAAAATGCTCAAGAAAACACTAGTCAAATGAATCTGACAGCACATGAAAAATATAATACAACATAATGAAGTAGAATTTATACCAAGGAGTCAGGGATGGTTTTAACATATACAAATTAGTAAATATGATACATCATATCAACAGAATGAAAAACAAAAACTGTATGATCATCTCAATAACATAAAAAAGCATTTGATAAAGTTCAACATTCCTTCATGATACAAACTCTCAACAAACTAGACATAGAAGCAATATACCCTCAAAATAATAAAAGGCCATATATGACAAACCAACAGCTAACAACATATTGCACTGGGAAAAGTTAAAAGTCTTTTCTCTAAGAACTGAAACAAGGATAACACTTTCACTACTCCTATTTAACATAGTACTGGAAGTCTTAACCAGAGCAACTAGCTGAAAAGGTAAAACGATTGGCTTTTAGTGGGGCACAGTGGCTCACGCCTATAATCCCAGCACTTTGGGAGGCTGAGGAGGGCAGATCACACTGAAAATACAAAAATTAGCCAGGTGTGGTGGCACACATCTATAATCCCAGCTACTTAGGAGGCTGAGGCAAGAGAATCACTTAAACCCAGCGGGGAAGAGGTTGCAGTGAGCTGAGATTGCACCATTGCACTCCAGTCTGGACAACAGAGCGAGACACTGTCTTAAAAAAAAAAGAAAGAAAATTAAAAAGATTGACAAGAGAAAGAAATAAAAAGCAACCAAGTTGGAAAGAGAAAATCACACTGTCCCTTTCAACAAATTATATTAGTTTGTATTTTAAAAAACTGAAAGACTCCACTAAATAACTTAGAGCTAATAAACAAATTCAGTAAAGTTGTAAGATATAAAAATCAACATACAAAAATCAGCAGTGTTTCTATATGCCAGTAATAAAATAGCTAAAAAAAAAAAAAATCAAGAAGACAAACCCATTAACCATAGCTATGAAAAAAAGAAAGAAAGAGAAGAGAAGAGAAGAGAAAATGGAAAAGGAAAAAGCAAGCAAGCTACAGATAAATCTAACCAAAGAGATGAAAGATCTCTACAAGCAAAACTACAGAACAGTGGTGAAAGAAAGAGGACACAAACAAATGGAAAGATATACTATGCTAATGTATTAGAAGAACTAGTATCAACCAGAATGAACATACAGCCCAAAGCAATATATAAAAAACACCACTGTTATTTTTCACAGAAATAGAAAAAAAAAATCCTAAAATTCATATGGAAACAAAAAACCACCAGAATAGCCAAAGCAATCCTAAGCAAAAAGAACAAAGATGGAGGCATCATATTACCTGATTTCAAAATATATTACAAGGCTATAGTAAACAAAACAGCATTGTATTGGTATGAAAGTAGACACATAAACCAACAGAACAGAAGAGAGAACCCAGAAATATGTCCATATATTTACAGCCAACTGATTGTCAACAATGGTGTCAAGAACATACACTGAGGAAAGGATACCCTCTTCAATAAATGGTGCTGGGAAAATTGGATGTCCATATGCAGAAGAAAGAAAATGGGCTCCAATCTCTCACCATATACAAAATCAACTCAAAATGGATTAAAGGCTTAAATATAAGAGCCAAAACTGTAAAAACCACTAGAAGAAAACACTGGAAAAACACTCCATGACATTGGTCTAAGCAAAGATTTTATAGTTAAGACCTCAAAAGCACAGACAACTAACACAAAAATAGATAAATGTAACTATATTAAACTTAAAAGTTTCTACACAGCAAAGGAAATAAGAGAGTGAAGAGACAACATGTTGAATGGGAGAAAATACCTGCAATCTATTTATTTAACAAGGACTGATATCCAGAATACATAGGAACTCAAACAATTCAAAAAAATAATAATAATCCCATTAAAAAGTTGGCAAAAAGGCTGGGCACTATGGCTCATGCCTGTAATCCCAGCACTTTGGGAGGCCAAGGCAGGTGGATCACTATGTCAGGACATCGAGATCATCCTGGCTAACACGGTAAAATGCTGTCTCTACTAAAAATACAAAAAGTACCCGGATGTGGTGGTGTGCACCTGTAGTCCCAGCTACTCAGGAGGCTGAGGCAGGAGAATCGCTTGAACCCAGGAGGTGGACGTTGCAGTGAGCTGAGATCACACTACTGCACTCCAGCCTGGGTGACAGAGTGAGACTCTATCTCAAAAAAAAAAAAAAAGTTGGCAAAGAAGATGAATAGACAATTCCCAAAGATGACAAGCAGCTGATGAGTATATGAAAAAATGCTCCATATCACTGATCATCAAGGACATGCAAATCAAAGCCATAATGAGATATCATCCTATCCCAGTTAGAATGACTATTACTGAAAAAAAAAAAAATAGATGCTGGTGAGGATGCAAAGAAAAGGGAACTCATACACTGTTGTTGGAAATGCAAATTAGTGTAACAATTATGGAAAACAGTATGGAGATTGCTCAAAAAACTAAAATATTAATAGAACTACCATATAATCCAGCAATCCCCCTACTGGGTATCTATCCAAAGGAAAAGAAATCAGTACATCAAAGAGATACCTGCATTTGCATGTTTATTGCAGCACTATTCACAAGAGTAAAGATATGCAACCCACCTAAGTGTCTGCAAACAAGAAATGGATAAAGAAAATGTGCTATAATATACGCATACAATGGAATAGTATTTGGCCATGAAAAAGAATGAAACTGTGTCACTTGCAGCAACATGGAAGGAACTGGAGATCATTACATTAAGTGAAATACACAGACACAGAAAGACAAATACTGAATGTTCTCACTCATAGGAGCTACAAAATTTGATCTCATTGGCATAGAGAATAGAATGATAAATATCAGAAGCAACGAAGGGTACAAATCAAGATCCATGTTAGGAATATGTACCCTAATATATTCTTTGAGGACCGCAAATGCCAAGCTAATGACTGTAAATTTACTTCCCTGTCAGTGGTAAGCCACTGAGAATTGCAGAGCAAGGTGCTAAGATCATTGTCTTTAAGAAAGCTAACCTAGCTGTCATGTTACCTAAATTGGTACTGAAGGTAAAGATATCAAGATAGTATTAAAATAATACAGCTACAGAGGGTGAACTAAGGCAGTGGGAAGAGAGAAAAAGGTGTAATGTTTAAAGACAGATCATAGGATTTGGCCAGTGAGTGGACTAGGGCACAATGAGAAATGAAAAAGATTACTCAGGGGCTTCAAGTCCCTATTACAAGAAACAGAAAACCCACCAGAAAAAGAGGAAAGAAAATGACTTGATATTATTTTAGGGCATAATGAGTTGAAGTACAGGGCATCAAATTGCCCATCAGGTATTTGGAAATGCAATTTAAGAGGTCAGTAGTGGGATAAAAACAGAAATAGGACAATAAGGATACTACTTACTATCATTTGCGTAGCTAAAATACTGGGCACAAGTAAATTCTCATAATGAAAAATTGAAGTGTCATTGTAGTTTCTAGTTTACTTATGTGGTGAGCAAGTCATAAATAATCTAAACATCACTCGTCTTATTAAAGCCAAGGGGACTGCAATCTAATTGCTTTAAATCTAGCAATCTAGTAAATATTCTAACTAGAAAACTTAACAATATAGCACTGTTTGTGAATTCTCCAAAACAAGTTTTCCTTAAATAAGGTCTGTATAACCTCATAACACTCAGGAACAGAAATAAGACTAGACTTTATTGGAAATTGTTCCTGTGGCACAATACATTCAACATTAAGAGGTTACGAGGCATATTCAAGGGAAAAGTATAGCAGACAAGTTTTTAGGCAAATGTTCCTAAATCTTTCTATTTGGCTTGCATTGCTAGATAACAAATACCAGGCCAGGCATGGTGGCTCACGCCTATAATCCCAGGACTTTGGGATGCTGAAGCAGACAGATTACTTGAGGCCAGGAGTTTGAGACCAGCCTGGCAAACATGGCGAAACCCCATTTTTAGTAGAGAACTAAAAATACAAAATTAGCCAGGCGTGGTGGCGCAATCCTATAATTTCAGCTACTAGGGAGACTGAGACATGAGAATTGCTTGAACCTGGGAGGCACAGGTTGCAGTGAGCCAAGATCATGTCACTGCACTCCAGCCTGGGGGACTGAGCGAGACTCTGTCTCATAGTTAGATAGATATGCAGACAGACAGACAGACAGAAAACAAATACCAAATGACAATGGGAACTTGCCTTACAACAGCAATAAAAACCTTCCAAAGAGAATGCTGTTATGATCAATGAGCAAACATGACTTCTCCAACCCAGGAAGAACATTGACAGCAAATTCGATCCTGCCATTTAAGCAAACGCACTTAAGTGCTCTCAAACACAGTGGGCCCTTCAACAACACAGGTTTGAAATGCACAAGTCCTTTGACACCTCAGGACAGAAAGACCAACCTCCCCCCTCCCCCTGCCCATTTCTCCTCCTCCTCCTCAGCCTACTCAAGATGAAGAAAATGATCCACTTCCATTTAAGGAATAGTAAATGTATTTTCTCCTCCTTATGATTTTTCTTAATAGCATTTTCTTTACTCTAGTTTACTTTATTTTAAGAATATAGTATATAATGCATATAGCATGCATATATATATATATATATATATATATATATATATATGTTAGTTGACTGTTGATAAGTAAGGCTTCTGCTCAACAGTAGGCTGTTAGTAGTTAAGTTTTTGCGGAGTCAAAGTTACACATGAATTTTCTACTGCATGGGAGAGTGAGCATGTTGGCACCCCAATCTCTGCATTGTTCAAAGGTCAACAATATAAAACAAATTCTATTTCTGGCAACATGGTCAAAAAAACAAATTCTAAAATGGATGAGAAGAAGGAATGAAAGAAATCAAATTATATTTGATCAAAAAACAGCTATAATATAACCCAACCTGATTCAGGTATCTTGAATGATAAAAATCCAACATTATAACATGGTTAATCATCATTAAAATACAAAATAAAGCATATATGAGACAAAGGCAAATTTCTATCTTTCTAAAGATTGTTGTCTCAGAATAACAGCTCAGCAAACTGATAGTAATCGACACTCTGTATAACTTTTAAATTGTTTAAGAGATAATGCTAGTTTTTAATAAATATAAGAGGAAAAGTGACTGATTTAAATATCTTTTGAGATAACCTATACAGAATCTCTGCTATCATGCTAGGAAAAATAAGTTTCTATTCATTAATCAGCCTCAATAAACTCTACATAACATGCAAATTCAGTATAGAGCAGTAGGCTGAATATATAGTAATCCCTAGGTGACAAAGGCCTAAGAGAAAAGAAGCTAAGTGACTTAAAGTGATTCAGCAAGTTAGCAGTGGATCCCAATGCTCCTCTTCCAACTGTCACTACCCTCCCCAAGCCAATCATTATTAAAACTAATCAAGACTGAATAAATACTTACGAACAAAGGAGGCAGCAAACACTTAAGACCCCTAGACACAGATGTGAAACATCTCTAAAATTTTAATAACTCAAAGGCAAATTAAACGAAGAACTGCTACCTGTGAGCACCTTTCCACACTTCAAAATTCAAGCTAACACATCTGGAATTTATGCAACTATTTTCTTTCTTTCTACAAATGTCACACTGGTAAATCTAAGCGTACTCTTCCACTGGAATACTTTGGTTACTTTCAGCACACCTTACCTGATCAAAAAGTTCAGTACCATCTGATCCTGCTGCTCTCATTAGTTCATCTTCTCCACCAGGATGATACTCCATATAAGGGCTGACATTATAAACGAAACCTATATCAAAGAGAGCAGAAATAATATCTTAAATGAACTTCTTAAAAACTGTAAAACCTGTAAGCTTCAGTAATATATTCCAATATATATTCCAAATATATTCCATTTAACTAATCATTGTTATTTCAAAGTATCAAGAACTGTAAAGGGTCTAAGATTTCACCATACTTGCAAGCAAACAACTTAACCTGCCACTTTCATGGGTCCTAGAAGATAACATGAGACTCCTAGGTCAGAGACAAAGAAGAGTTTAGCAATCACATCAACAGTAGTAGTCACAATATTAACATTTGTGTCAGTTCACTGAACCGTAATTCCCAAGAATGCTGTGTGAAGAGGGCCAGGTAATATCTGCTTACTCAATGTGCTGCATTACAGGAGAGGAACTCTGAGCTCAGGAAACTTGAATCTTTTATAAATATGCTCGCCCTTATTCCTGACGGAGACATTACCTTTATTACACAGAAGAATAAGCAAATCTGTCCTTTGTTCTAGAGGGAGACACTAACATTCAAGGTTTGCAATGCAAACAACCTTGAAAAGAGTGTCCAAAAGGACAGTGCCTCTCTGCTCACAGATGCACAAAAAATGCAAAAGAAAATTGCCTCCCAACACAAAGAAATGATGAAATATTGTGTATATAATTTTTGAAAGTACACACACACACAGAGAGCAAGAGAGAGAGAGAAACAAAGCGACTACTACATATCTGAGAAAGAGACAGAGAGAGAGAGAGAGAGAGAGAGAGAGAGAGAGAGAGAGAGAGAAACAAAGAAGTGACTACTACACAGCCACAACATTTCCACTCCATGATCCTCTACTGCCCTGGTAGAAGAATCTGATGAAAAAAGAGTCAGGCTCTAATCCATGTTTCTGGTCATCTTAGCAAGGGGTAAGCAATGGTGACCACTTAGACATGCTCTGTGAAAAGGAAGCCCAACTCTTCTCAAAGATTATTATTCAGATTGTAATCTTTTCAAATATTTATTTCATCTATTCAACTATTCTTTATTTTTAAGAAAGAGGATTAGGGAACAGCAAGTACAAAATATCTCAATACACAGCTCTCCCAAGGAAGTTGCTTTTTCATTCTTGAAAACTAGATAAATACTAGACAAATCCAGCCCTAAAAACATCTGAAAGTGCAATAAGAACAATTTATTTTTTTTTAACATCCAGGACTATTTCCTCCTTACGTGATGACTTCTACGAATTTAAATAACTTCAGATAACTTAAAATGTTCACTCTATACAATAACATTGGAAGAAAAGAAGAGGTTGGATTTCAGCTGCAGTTTTTTGACCAGATATATCTAGAAAATAACCAACCAGTCCAGATTTCTTTATAAAATTTCCTAAAGGTAAGCACAAAGGAAGTAAATTCACAAAATTTCTTTTTCAGCAGCAAACAAGTCTAACAAAATTAGTTAAATTCCCTCATTTTTCCTTCCCCATATGCCTGGAGTCCCACAAGATTTAGAAGGATATTTTCCCATTATTTAATGCTCCAAAATGTAGAGACCAAAAATGTAAGTGGTAACGATTAGGATCAGAATTATTCCCAATAGGCTTTTTAAGACAGAGGATGCCTCCCTAACAAGAGTCGCAAACTTTCTCTGCAATGAAGTCCTGACTGGAGTTCTACAGTTTCTCAAGAACAATAAATCTACAACCCATGATCATCTGTAATGGAATTCCCTGAGTTTCAGGTAGCTTAAACAGCTATCCATGATGAGCACATAAAGCCTGAACATTTCATATATGTTCTCTGCTAACCTGCTAGCCCTTTACATTGACCCTTACACATCACAATCTTACCTTTCTTTCTGATAGGGGCTAGGATCACTCTGTGGACATGAAGAGTATCTCATCCTTTCCAGATGAAAAAACAAAACAAAACAGGAAAGTCTATCCCTTACTACAAGGAATTAACACTGCTAAATAGCGTCTCAGTCCAAGATGCATTAGATCAGAAAGCACTTGGCTGTGTCAGTGATTTGCTAATTATGAAACTTAAACATAGCCCCAAAAGAGAACAGCTGCATATCCTCTGATTCAAGGCTCTTCTTCTTTCCTCTTTCTCTCCTTCTTAGCTCCCATTTTTTCCTTTTCAAAAGCATTTCCTAACAACTAAAAACCTGGACCTCTGGATGTGGCAGAGAAATACAAATGTGAAAAACCAAACTTTATGCTTTTCCTTCATGCTTTACTATACAGGTGTACCTCAGAGATATTGCAGGTTTGGTTCCAGACCACTGCAGTAAAGCAAACAACGCAAGTCATACTAATGTTTTGGTTTCCCAGTGCATATCAAAGTTATGTTTAGGCCAGGCATGGTGGCTCATGCCTGTAATCCCAGTATTTTAGGAGGCCGAGGCAGGAGGATTGCTTGAGGCTAGGAGTTTAAGACCAGTCTGGGTAACATGGTGAGATCCTGTCTCAACAAAAAAATAAAATAAAAATTAGCCAGGCATGGTGGAGTGTGCCTGTAGTCCCTGCTACCCAGGAGGCTGAGGTGGGTGGATAGCTTGAACACAGAAGTTTGAGGCTGCAGTGAGCCATGACCATGCCACTGCACTCCAGCCAGGCAAACAGTGAGGCCCTGTCTCTAAAATAAATAACAATTATGTTTACACTATACTGTAGTCTATTAAGTGTGCAATAACATTATATCTAAGATAATAATATACATACCTTTATTAACTATACTTTATTGATAAAAAATGCTTATAATCATCTGAGCCTTCAGTGAGTTAAATGTTTTGCTGGTAGAGAGTCTTGCCTTGATGTTGATGGTTGCTGACTAATCAGCAAGGTGGATGCCTAAGGCCGAGGTGGCAATTTCTTAAAATAAGTCAACAGTAAAGTTTGCCGTATCAACTGACTCAACCTTTTATGAGATATTTCTCTGTAGCATGCAATGTTGTTTGATAGCATTTTACTCACAGTAGAACTGCTTCCAAAACTGGTATAATCCTCTCAAACCTTCCTGCTGTTTTATCAACTAAGTGTATGTAATATTCTAAATCCTTTCCTGTCATTTTAACAATGTTCACAGTATCTTCCACCAGGAGGAGATTCCATCTCAAGAACCCACTCTCTTTGCTCTTCCCTAAGAAGTTACTCTTTATCCATTTAAGTTTTATCATGCTGCAGTTTCAGTTACATCTTCAAGCTTTACTTCTAATTCTAGTTCTCTAGCTGATGTCACATCTAATGTGACTTCCTCCACTGACGTCTTGAACCCTTCAAAGTCATCCATGAGGAGTGGAATCGCCTTCTTCTAAACTCCTATTAATGTTGATACTTTGACCTTCTCTTATAAATCACTAATGTTCTTAATGGCATCTAGAATGGTGAATCTTTTCCAGAAGATTTTCAATCTACTTTTCCTACATCCATCAGAGGAATCTATGGCAATCGGAGCCTTACAACCTTGACTGATGGGATAGAGGGTGGACACCGTGTTAGAAGGTGATACAGTCTGGATATTCATCCCAGCCCAAATCTCATGTTGAACTGTAATCCTCAATGCTGGAAGTAGGGCCTGGTAGAAGGTGTTTGGATCATGGGAGCAGAACCCTCATGGCTTGGTGCTGTCTCCATGATAGCTCTCACAAATCTGGTCATTTAAAAGTGTGTGGCACCTCCACTCCTCCTCTTTCTTTTTCTTCCTTCCGCTTTTGCTATGTGATGTGCCTGCTCCTGCTTTGTCTTCTGTCATGAGTTAAAGTTCTCTGAGACTTCCCAAGAAGCCAATGCCAGCACTATTTCCTGTGAAGCTTGAGGAACCATGAGCCAATTAAACCTCTTTTCTTCATATATTACTTAGTCTCAGGTATTTATTTACAGTAATGCAAGAACAGCTTAATAGAGAAGGCATGATGAACATTGCTATCAGACCTCTTGGGTGACCCACTGGCTATGTCAATGAACAGTAATAATTTGAAAAGAATCTTGTTTAATGAGCAGTAGGTCTCAACACTGAACTTAATACATTCAGTAAACCATGCTATAAACACTAATGTGCTGTCAACCAAGCTTTGTTGTCCCATTTATAAAGCACAAGCAGAGTAGATTTAGTATAATTCTCAAGGGCCCTAGGATTCTTGGAATGGTAAACAGACATGACTTCAAGTCACCAGCTGCATTAGGCCTTAATAAGAGAGTCGACTGTGCTTTGAAGCTTTGAAGCCAGGCATCCCCTCTCTAGCTGTGAAATTCCTACGTGGCATCTTCAACCAATAGAAGACAATTTAATCTATATGGAAAATATGTTGTTTTGTGTATTCACCTATATCACTGATCTTAGCAGACCTTCTAGATAACTTGCTGCAGCTTCTACATCAGCACTTGATGCTTCACTTCGCACTTTTATGTTATGAAGATGGCTTCTTTCCTTAAACCTCACGAACCAACCTTTGCTAGCTTTTAACTTTTCTTCTGCAGCTTCCTCATCTCTCTCAGCTTTCCTAGAATTGAAGATAGTTAGCATTTTTCTCTGGATCAGGTTTTGGCTTAAGAGAATGTTGTGGCTGGTTTAATCTATCCAGACCACTAAAGCTTTCCCCATATCACCAATAAGGCTGTTTTGCTTTCTCATCATTCATATGCTTACTGGGATAGCACTTTTAACTTCCTTCCAAAACTTTTCCTTTGCATTCACAGTTTAACTAACTGTGTGGCACTAGTGGCATAACTTTCAGCCATTTTTAGCTTTCAACATGCCTTCCTCACTAAGTTTAATCTTTCCTAGTTTTTTATTTGAAGTGAGAAATATGCAACACTTCCTTTACTTGAACACTCAGAGGCCAATGTAGGGATATTAATTGTCCTAATTTCAATATTGTTGGGTCTCAGGGAATACAGTAGCCCAAGGAGAGGGACCGACAGGAATTGTCAGTCGGGGAACTAGTGAGACCATACACATTTGTCCAATTCAGTTTACCATCTCTTATGAGCTCGGTTTGTGGCACTCCAAAACTATTACAATAGTAATATCAAGATCACTGATCACAGATCACTATAACAGATACAATAATAATGAAAAAGTCTGCAAGAACTATCAAAGTGTGACACAGAAACATGAAGTGAGCACATGCTCTTGGGAAAATCATGCCAAAAACTTGTTAGACACAGGGTTGCCACAAATCTTCAATTGGTAAAAAAAATCCATTACTTCCAAAATACAATAAAGTGAAGTATAATAAAACAAGGTATGCCTGTACTCTATTTGTACCATATATGGCTTTTAGAAATCAAATTTCTCTTGTGCAAGGTTCTAGCCTCCTATGAGTTCCACCTGGTTTTTAGAAACTAATTTTCTAACTGCCTAATTTTCCAGTGACACAATTTGATTAACTTATTCCCACATCTCTAGTTGCTCGGGTCTGGCAGATCTGGGCATTCAATTACTCGTTAAATATAAATAAATAATAATTATGGGCCAACAGACATAATCTCAAATTGATACTAGGCTATTAGTGAATCCTGCAAAACCTAAATCCTAATAACATTAAGAGCAAAAATGGGCTGAAACAGATTCATGAAACACCAATCCTACACGGAGCAAAACTGGACTGTAACCAAAGATTCCTCGTCACAATCCAACTGGTATTTCTAGATCATTTACATGGATGATCTTCAGTGGCAAAGGGGGATTTAAGGAGAATACCTATCTATCCATCCATCCACCCACCCATCCACCCAACCCCTCCTTTATGCTGACACTTTATTTTTGTTTATGTTTTGTTTTTTAAACTCTAACCAGGAACAGGCACAAAAAAGGACTGACTGAGACCTGTTCAGAAGAGCCACTTATTAAAACTAAAATACACCACTTGTATTAGGAAGGTATAATCCAATGTTTAAATAAATCATTTTTAAATGCCCTAGCAATATGAGGGTTACATTGTATAGCTACATTGTATAGCTAATTTATCACAGCAGACAGGCAGCACAATTTAAAGCACATATTCAGAACAACAACTACACTGAGTTTCACTCTTTTTAAAAAAAATTATACTCTAAGTTCTGGGATACATGTGTAAAACATGCAGGTTTGTTACATAGGCATATACATGCCATGGTGGTTCGCTGCATCCATCAACCCGTCATCTACATTAGGTATTTCTCCTACTGCTATCCCTCCCCTGCCCTCCGACCACCCGACAGGTCCCAGTGTGTGATGTTCCCCTCCCTGTGTCCATGTGTTCTCATTGTTCAACTCCCACTTATGAGTGAGAACATGTGGTGGTTGGTTTACTGTTCCTGTGTTACTTTGCTGCAAATGATGGCATCCAGCTTCATCTATGTCCCTGCCAAGGACATGAACTCATCCTTTTTTATGGCTGCATAGTATTCCATGGTGTATATGTGCCACATTTTCTTTACCCAGTCTTTAGCATTGATGGGCATTTGGGTTGGTTCCAAGTCTTTGCTATTGTGAATAGAGCTGCAATAAACATACATGTGCATGTGTCTTTATAGTAGAATGATTTATAATCCTTTGGGTATATACCCAGTAAAGGGATTGCTGGATCAAATGGTATTTCTAGTTCTGATCCCTGAGGAATCACCGCTCTGTCTTCCACAATGGTTGAACTAATTTACACTCCCAGCAACAGTGTAAAAGCGTTCCTATTTTTCCACATCCTCTCCAGAATCTGTTGTCTCCTGACTTTTTAATGATCACCATTCTAACTAGCATGAGATGGTATCACATTGTGGTTTTGAGTACATTTCTCTAATAATCAGTGATGATGAGCTTTTTTTCATATGTTTGTTGGCCACATAAATGTCTTCTTTTGAGAAGTGCCTGTTCATATCCTTTGCCCACTTTTTGATGGGGCGGTTTTTTTCATTATAAATTTAAGTTCCTTGTAGATTCTGGATATTAGCCCTTTGTCAGATGGACAGATTGCAGAAATTTTTTTCCATTCTGTAGGCTGCCTGTTCACTCTGATAATAGTTTCTTTTGCTGTGCAGAGGCTCTTCAGTTTAAGTAGATCCCATTTTTCTATTTTGGCTTTTGTTGCCAATGCTTTTGGCGTTTCAGTCATGAAGTCTTTGCCAATGCCTATGTCCTGAATGGTATTGCCTAGGTTTTCTTCTAGGGTTTTTACAGTTTTAGGTCTTAAATTTAAGTCTTTAATCCATCTTGGGTTAATTTTTATATAAGGTATAAGGAAGAGTTTCAGTTTCAGTTTTCTGCATATGGCTAGCCAGTTTCCTCGACACCATTTATTAAATAGGGAATACTTTCCCCATTGCTTGTTTTTGTCAGTTTGTCAAAGATCAGATGGTTGTAGATGTGTGGTATTATTTCTGAGGCCTCTGTTCTCTTTCATTGGTCTATATATGTTTTGGCATCAGTACCATGCTGTTCTGGTTACTTACATTGAGTTTCACCAGGCAATGTACGGGTAGTACCTGTTCTTAGTATCTTTTCATACTAAATTACCTCTTTTGTGTTGTATCTGCAATTCTGAGCTCTTAAACAAGTTCTCAGCATAAAAATTGCCCATTTAAAAATTACCAGTGAGTACTCTGTATTGTTAGAAATGTATACTTCAAAATCACAGAATGATAGTCTTAAAGACTAGGAGAACTTTAAGGGCAATTTTTAGCCTCATCTCTCATCCAGTACAGGCTTTATTTCTACAAAATCTTACAGAAATCTTACAGATAGAGCATCATCCAGCATCTGTTTGAACAAGTCCAGTACCTAGTAGCTTCTTTTAAAAGCTTAGTTCAAGGATCAATATCATTTTTATACCTAAAAATTAATATTGCCTTTTTATGCAGAAAGAACTCTTTCTCTCTTGAAAAACACTGCCTATAGTATTTCATTTGTGTTTTTTATATTTATTTGTTTTTAATTTAATGCCAATTGCCTCTGATAAAGACTGTGGGCATCCTACAGTAAAATATTTAAATTTAAGTTCATGAAAGTTTGTGAATGAAAACCTTAAAAACCCAAAACAAAATGTGTAGAAGAAAAGAAAGTATACCAACAGTCTTAGCTCACTAACAGCGTTACTATGAGCATTTAATATAGTCCTGAACTTTCTAGCAGCGAAGGCCAAACAAGACACTAATAAGAGTGGTCTCATTATCTAATTTAAAAAAATTATTAAAAATAAAACAGATAAAGAAGACTTGTTAGCTCGTTAGTTCTTTAAAAGGGAGTAACTCTTGATATCGTGAAGAATTATGAGTCCTTATAAAGGGAATACTAGCCACATAACAAGACATTATAACTTAACAGTACACAGAAACATTCCTCATGTGGCATTACTCTCATCCTCCCTACCCCTAGGGTAACCACTAGTCTACCTTCTGTCTCTATAGATTTGCATATTCTGGACATTTCATATAAATGGGATCATACACTATGTGGTCTTTGTGACTGACTTCTTTCAAATAGGATAGTGTCTTCAAGGTTCATGCATAATGTTGTATGTATCAATATTTTTTGTTTGTATGGATGGATAACATTTATTCTGTGGATATACCACATTTTCTTTATTCATCAGTGGATGAGCATTTGGGCTGGTTCCACTTTGCTACTGTTTAAATATTTGTCCCTTCTAAAATTCATGTGGAAATTTAATCCTCAATGTGACAGTACTGAATGGTAGGGCCTTTAAGAAGTGATTGGGTCATGAGGGCAGATTCATGAATTAATGGATTAGTGGGTTCATGAAAGTGGGAGTGGTGGCTTTATGAAAAGAGGAAGAGAGACCTGAGCTTGCATGCTCAGTCCCCTCACCATGGGATGCCCTACACTGTATCAGGACTCTGCAGAGAGTCCCCACCAGCAAGAAGGCTCTCACAAGATGTGGCCTGTTGACCTTGGACTTCCCAGCCTCTATAGCTGTAAGAAATAAATTCCTTGTCTTTATAAATTACCCAGTTCCAGGTATTCTGTTATAAGCAGAAAAAAAAAAAAAGAACTAAGGCACAGTTTTTGGCTATCATGAATAATGATATTAACAATCATGTACAAGTTTTTGTCTTATGTTTTCATTTATCTTGAGTATATTTGATTATATATACCTAAAAGTAAATTTCGTGGGTCATAGAGTATTCTATATTTAACCTTTTGAGGCACTGCCAGACTGCTTTCCATTCTTACCAGCAATAGACAGAGGCTCCAATTTCAGAGAACTCTTTTTAAGTCACTAGTCCAACTCTCCACAGAGAAGAAAAGCCATCTACAGAACCTGAATCATGTCACAAATAGCTCAGAAGACTGAATTCAGAACTGGATTACAGCATGCTCCAATTTAATCTCACACCTAGCTCTACATAACAGGGTTCGGTTAAAGGCAGCACAATGTAAGACTAAAGTGGTATTTTACACCTACTCATCTATCTTCCAGGATGAAATTCCCACAAATTTTCAGGTTCACATGTATGGTTACATGTGAACTATAAGGGCTCACCAATAAGGAGGGAACTGTATCACCATGGTTCGGGCCACACATCCATTAACTAATAATTTTTCATTTCTTCTTTGTTTACTTCTGTAAGTCAGAGAGTCTCAAAATATGGCCTAGGGATTCTTGAGGGAGCTTAAGGCCCTTTTGGTGGCTCAAGGTTAAAAATTCTTCATAGTAATACTAAGATGTCATCTGTCTTTTCCTATTCTCATTCTTTCATAAGCGTAGAGTTTACAAAATACTACATGACATGTGATATAAGATAGAATATCAAAGGTGCCACGAGAATACAGTTGTCTTCTATTAAGCCACACTTTAAAGATATTTGCCAGAATGTAAAGCAATGCCACTTTCCTATTTTTTATTTTGGGAAATAGATATTTTTCATAACACATGTACTATTTATGATGGCATATAGTGGGCTCATTATGCGTAAAATTATTTAAAAGTATTCGTTACATTTCCCAATTTTTGAAAGATAAATATCAGTATGTCATAAACAAAAGCCCTTTGGAGTCCTCAACAATTTTTAAAAGAATAAAGATATTTTAAGACCAAAAAGTTTGAGAACCACTGCTTTAAGTGGTACTTCTGTAATAAGATCAAAAAATAATTTTGGGTTTTGAAATTCAAACAAATATTTAACTCCAAAGCCCCTATTATATTCATTCAACAAAAATTCATTTAATGCCTAACATGCATCTACCAGATATTACGCCAGTATACTACAGCATTCTTGCAATTATTCACCACTGTTCATTTCCTGTCTATAAAATAAATGAGGGAAAAAGATGTGTTCACATGATAAAATTATGGTGTATTTCACTGTATTCAAATGCACAGGTCAATTGTAACGTACTGTGACTACTTTGCCATCTTGTGTTCAGTAAAGAAATTGCACATTATTGTAATTACTTCCTGTCTATTGTTGAGGAAAGGTGTTAAAATATGCAACTGTGGTTGAGGATTTTAATCCTACCCCTCGATTCTATTGTTAGCTTCATGCCTTTTGAATCTTTGCTATCACAGGCATTAACAGTTTTCCTAATGAAAAGACCCTTTTAATCATTATAAAATGTCTTTATCTCTGGTCTGTCTCATAATCCTTTTTATCAGATACTAATATAATCCAACCAACAATAAAACTTACTAGTTGAATAGTATACTTTTTCCAAACATTTACTTTTAACCTATTTGTGTTTTTAAAGTCTATCTCTTATAGACATCACGTAGTCAGGTCTTGATAATACATATATTTACACATGGGTGCACACAGAGAGATAATCTCTATCTTATCTATGTGTTAGAGTGTTTGATTCATTTACACTAAATTATTAGTGTGGGAGATTTTACCAATCTCCCTCCCAGCCCCAAGTTTTCTGTTTATGTCTCTGCTTCTCCTTCCCTGCCTTCTTTTGAGTCAACCAAACTTTTTTTAGAATTTCATTTTATTTTATCAATTGGCTTTTTGGCCTTCCTATTTAAATTATTTTTTAAGTGATTGTTCTAGGAATTGTGGTATATATCCTCAACTTTTACCTGCTTACTTAAGAGTTAATATTTTATGCCTTCCTACCTAAGAACCATTTACTGCTAATTCCTATCCTTTAACTCCACAATACAATGTTAAAACTTTTGCTTTAAATAGTCATGTATTTTCACAAAATGAATAGGACAAAAAGTAGTATTTTCTCTTAGTCACATATTTACCACCTCCTAAACATCTGAACTTATTTATTTATTTATTTTTGAGATGGAGTCTTGCTCTGTCGCCCAGGCTGTAGTGCAGTGGCAGGATCTCGGCTCACGGCATCCTCCACCTCTCGGGTTCAAGTGATTCCCCTGCCTCAGTCTCCTGAGTGGCTAAGACTACAGGTGCGTGTCACCATGCCTGGCTAAATTTTTTGCATTTTGGTAAAGATGGGGTTTCACCACGTTGGCCAGGATGGTCTCGATATCCTGACCTCATGATCCACTCTCCTCAGCCTCCCTAAGTGCTGGGATTATTTCTATCTGGTAACACTACTTTTCAACCTGATTAACTTTTAGCATCTCATATGTTGCAGGTCTACTGGTAATAAAATTCCAGTTTTGGTTTATCTGGAGAAAGTCTTTATTTCATCTTCATCCTTAAGGAATTCTGTCTCTTTACAGATATAGAATTCAGGGTTGATGATATTATTTTTTTCTTCAGCAGTCGTTTTTATTATTTCCTAGTGTGTTTTCTCTGGCAGCTTTCAAGATTGTCTCCTTATTGTTAGCTTTTATCTGTTTAAATATGATGTGCCTAGATATTATTTTCTTTCTATTGATTATGTTTAGATTTGCCAAGCCTCTGAATGTACAATTTATGTCTCTCACCAAATTTGTAAAACATATGGCTACTATGTTTTCAAATATTTTTCTGCCCCATTCCTTTACTCCGCTCCTTCTAGAATTCCAATGACACGTTTATTAAACATTTTTATTTTGTCTGATAGGCCCCTGAGTCCCTGTTCATTTTATTTGTGATCATTTTCCTCTCTGTTCTTCAGATTAGACAATTTCTATTCATCTATCTGCAAGTTACTCCCAATCTGCCACTAACCCCATTCAACAAATATGTTATTTCATATATTTTTCAATTCTAGATTTCTATTTTTTACTTTCCATTCCTTGAGAGTTCCTATTTTTTATTCATTATATCCATGTTTTGGGGGGTTTTTGAGACAGTCTCACTCCGTCGCCCAGGCTGGAGTGCAGTGGTGCAATCTCGGTTCACTGCAACCTCTGCTTCCCAGGTTCAAGTGATTCTCCTGCCTCAGCCTCCTGAGTAGCTGGGACTACAGGAGTGTGCCATCACGCTCACCTAATTTTTTGTATTTTCAGTAGAGACGGGGTTTCACTGTGTTAGCCAGGATGGGCTCAACCTTCTGACCTCATTATCTGTGCACCTTGGCCTCCCAAAGTGCTGGGATTACAGAAGTGAGTTACTGTGCCTGGCCTATACCCATATATTCTTTTACTTACTTAGCACAGTTATAAATAGTGCTTTAAAATACTTGCAAACTAAGTTCAACATCTGGATCATCTCAGGGTCAGTCTCCAATAACTGTCTTTTCTCTTGAGTATATCTAGTAACTTTGGATTATATTCTGGCCTTATAAATATGTTGTAGAAACTTTGGATTCTGCAATATTCCTGCAAAGATTATTGGCTGTTTTAGTAGGCAATCAACTTGACTGGACACAACTCCAAACTGTTTCTCCTTTGGTAGAAACAAGTTAAAATCCAAGATAAATGAATTTTATAACAATTTAAAGTAAATGTGGTCTTGGTATGTTCAGGAATGGTAACTAGAAAGGCTTAAAAGGTGTTAGGACAATACAGAACTTAGGACTTCTAAATTAAAAGTGTTCATTTGTCTCCTACAGTCCTGAAAACTTTCTAAAATGACTGTAAAGGATCAATAAGACATAAAATCACAGAGATCTAGAAATCAGAAGAGATGACAGAAACTAAGTTCTGGAAGCCTGAAAACCAAATGGATGAGTGATAACATACTTAGCAGAATGAAGAAAGGTGAAAATAAAGCTTATGTAGAAGGCAGAGAGAGACTTCTATAAAAACCAGTTTGTTCAAGAGAGCCCCCAAAAGGTACAGGAATTAGAGATTCCAGGTAGTTCTGAAGGTCACAGTGTAGGAAGGTATCGAATTCAATATAAGAAGCAGTACGAGGCTGGGTGTGGTGGCTCAAGCCTGGTAATCCCAGCACATTAGGAGACCAAGGAATGGGAGACTGCTTGAGGACAAAAGTTCAAGACCAGCCTGGGCAACAAAGCAAGACGTTGTCTCTATACAAAATTTAAAAATTAGCCAGCCATAGTGGCATGCACCTGTAGCCCCAGCTACTCAGGAGGCTGAGGTGAGAAGATCACTTGAGCTCAGGAGTTTGAGGCTGCAGTGGGCTAGTATTGCACCACTGTACTCCAGTCTGCGCAACAGAGAGAGACCCTGGCTCTAAAGAAAAAAAACAAGAAAGAAAAAGAAAAAAAGGCAGTATAATCCCTAAATCCTCTCTGGCATATCCCACACAACCAAGCAACAACCCTCCTATCCAACCCTGTGAGAAGTGTAGGTGCGCCCTCTGGAGAAAATAAACCAGAGAGACATTACACTCAGGGAAATAGACATACTTGAAGTGAGGAAGAGGAATGAACTAAAAACAAGAACTAAAAATTTTACGTGTCAAAACATTATGATCCACCTCCTACCACCACCACCCATTCCTAAACAGCTCCCAGGACACTGATTTGTAGACGACTATAGGATTCTTCTTAGTGAGAGTAGAACAGCCCAATATTGATGCCAATGCTGGAGGAAAAATAATTTTAAATAGCTACCTCCCTAATAAACAGAATGTGATAAAGGTCTCTAAGCACTTCAGAAGTTTAACTGGGCATAATTATCAAAGATCATCTTATGTGACATTATTAGTACTAGGAAAAACAGCCTTGACATATAACTAAAAGGAAATTGACCAGTAAAAGCATAAAAAATTAATCAGTAATCTAAACAATCAGTTACGCTCTAAATGTTTTGAAAAAAAATTTATAAACTTCTCCTAGGGAGACTAGAAGTCATTAGCAATAGCCATCTTTACAATAATTAAATCGGATTTACAACTTATATCAATATTATACAAGTAATCTCTTTTTTAAAAAAAATCAGTTTCCCTGCCTTCCTCCATCTCTTTTCAACTCCATGGGTTCATTTCCCTGACTGTCTATGCCTTAGGTTTAACAGTGACAGTTAGCAGCACTTAACTACCTTTGCTGTTAGTCACTTGGACGGAAAAAAAAAATTAAAGCCAAATGAGTCCTGCTCTTGGCTATTTCCTATTTTCCAAAACAAGGCAGTTGTAAACATTCATTAAGATAAAATAAACTGAAGGAGTAGATTGTATGTTCCCATCACAAAAAAAAGATAAATATTTGAGGTGATCAATAGCTAATAACCCTGATTTGATCATTACACAATGTATTCATGTACTAAAACATCACATCATAGCCCATAAATATGTCTAATTGTTATGTATCAATGAAAAATAAAAATTAAAACTGGGAAAAACGTAGGAAGCCACAAGAAAACATTGCTCTCACCCTTAACAAAAAGGCAGACAATCCATTTAAAAAACTCATAAAATTCTGAGCCCATCAGAGAGGTGAGGTCATAAGGCAACCAGATGATCTAAATGCCAAAGGGTGACAAGCCTCTCTGAGGAGATGAACCACATGAACCATTTCAGCTTCAGCAGAGCACAGAAAAATGAGACGTCACCATAAAACAACTGAAATTTTAACCAACTCTAAGGGCCAAGTGTGCACTAGAGCCAATTTAGAATCCCTGAGAGCCTGAAACACAAGGGGTTCTGTCCTCCCTTGACAACTTTTTCATCATCTTTCACATCTTGAGATGCTCATGAGAAATATTATGAGCAAAGCAGACCTAAGAAAGGCCCACTGGTAGCACAGTTTTGTAATACCTGCAGCAAGACTGGAGGGTACTGCAAGAGTACAAAGAAAAGTTCATCCACACTTAAAGACCATAGGAGTACAAGGTGGTAATGAGCTACTGCTAGGGTGAAGTGGGAATTTCACCTACACCACAGATCCAGTCTTGAGACAAAAGCCATCTACTGATGGAAAGGGGAAGTAAAGCCTCCCACTCTGGTCCTGTACTGACAGGAGGCAAAGACTAACTGCTGTTGGAAAGAGTAGAAAACACACACTCTCCCTTATCCTGCACTGACACTAGGCAAATGCTAGCTAAATACGGGGGTAAGAACAGAAAATATACTCATACCTAGATTCGGTGTGAATACAAAACAGTGATCCTCTAGCACTGGAAAAGAGACAGGGAAACTGTTCACATCCTAGAACCTTTGCCCTGCCTTCCCCGTCTGATACAAGGCAAAGTCCAGCTGCCACAAAGGAAAGAAGCGTGAAACCTGCCTGCATTCTATATGCTGCCTTGAGTAGGTTGCAGGAGTTATCTCCCCTTGGGGAAGAATAGAAGCAATGAGAAAGCTCATCCCCTGGGGCTCAGATGCATAAAACCTGTCTAAGACTGATGATGAAACAGGAAAACCGCAAAAACCCTTCTGCCCCCACTACAAGTCTGATACCAAGTAATAAGTAACAGCATCTGCCTTTTGGAGAGGGGCAAGAGCCATGGAGAAAGATCCTATAAAGATATACAGGAGAAGGTGTTAGCTAAGAGTAGAACAAGAACAATGGGGAAAAAACCTCTAGCATTGCAGGCCTTGAATTAAAAGCAAGGTAGCAGTGGCCCACCACTGGGGGAATTTGAAGTCTGTAGTGCACTGATGGTAAAAATAGCAAAATATATTCCAAATCTAGCTCAACTACTTACTAGATTGACTCAACCTAACCACCTGACAGAAAAAAAAAATGTACATGTCTGAGTGTAAATTCCACAGTTTCTACTATTACTCTATATATAATGTGTGACATTCAATCAAAAATTACAAGACACATCTTTTTAAAAAGATAAAACAACTCACTGTCAGAAGAGAAAACAGCAATACAACCAGAAGTGTTGGATGTTAGAACTATGAGACAGGCATGTCAAAATACCTGTGACTGATTTTTTTTTTAAGTCTAGTGGAAAATGTGGATGATATCTAACAGATGAGAAATCTCCAGCAGAGAGACGAGAACCATAAAACAAAGTCTAAAAGAAATGCCAAATTGAAAGAGATGATATTAGAATGAAGAATTTCTTTAATGGGCTTATCAGCAGACTGGAAATAGAGGAAAGACTCTGCAAACTTAAAGAAAGATCAATAAAAATTATTTAAACAGAAACAAAGGAGGAGTGAGAAAACAGAATGGTGCATCCCAGGGCCCTAGGACAATACAGGTTAACATATTTGTAATTGGAATCCCAGAGGAAGAAGCAAAAGAAATATCTGAAGAGATAATGGCTGAAAATTTTCCAAAATTAATTTGTTGGAGAATCCCAAGCCGGAGAAATACAGGGAAAACCATATCATAGTCAAACTACTAAAAACCTAAAAGGAAGTCTTAAAGGCAGCCAGCGAAAAAAGAAATCTTACACACTGCTATGATTTAGACATTTGTCCCCTTCAAACTTCACGTTGAAATTTGATCCCCAGTGTTGGATGTAAGGCCTAATGGGAGCTGTTTGGTTCATGGGGGTAGATCTCTCTTGAACACATTAATGCCCTCCCTTATGGGTGAGTGAGTTCTCACTCTATTAGTTCCTGTGAAAGCTGACTGTTAAAAGGAGCCTGGCACATCACCCACCCCCCACCACACCTGCCCTTCCCCCTCTCTCACCATGTAATCTTTGCACACACTGGCTCCCTTTCACCTTCCACTTGAGACCCTTACCAGATGCAGATGCCCAATTTTAAACTTTCAAGCCATCCAGAATCATGAGCCAAATAAACCTTTTTTCTTTATAAATTACCCAGCTTCAGGTATTCCATTATAGCAACATAAAACGAAATAAGACACAAGTTATGGAAAAAAAAAAGAATGATGACAGTGTTCTCATCTATGCAAACTAGAAGATGGAGTGACATATTTAAACTGATGGAAAAAAGAACACTGTCAATCTAGAAATGTATGCCCACTGACAATATATCTTTAAAATGAAGGCAAAATAAAGACATTTCAGAAAATAAAAGTGAGGGAATTCATTGCCAACAGACCTGCACTATAAAAAAAAAAATGTTAAAGGAAGTTCTTCAGGGAAAATCTGGATCAACAAAAAGGAAAAACAACCACAGAAAATGGCAAAATGTGGGTAAACGTAAAAGATAATTTTTTTTCAGGCCGGGCGCAATGGCTGACACCTGTAATCCTAGCACTTTGGGAGGCCAAGGTGGGTGGATTGCCTGAGCTCAGGGGTTCGAGACCAGCCTGGGCAACATGGCAAAACCCCATCTTAAAAAAAAAAGTAGGGGTGCGATCCAAGATGGCCAATTAGGAACAGCTCAGGATTACAGCTCCCAGTGAAAGTGCAGAGGGTGAGTGGACGCCGCATTTCCAGACGGATATTTAGTGCCCACAGACTAGGAGATTCCCAGGCGGAAGAGCCCTACGGGTCGCCAGCGTAGCTCTTTTGGCTGGCGCAGCTGTTTTGCCAGCGCCCCGGCATGGCAGTTCTCC
>CAUYLG010062887.1:0-37973 GCA_963573385.1 Cacajao melanocephalus | reverse complement strand
CTCAGCCTTTTTGCACTGGTTTCTTCCCATTTTTGTGGATTTATCCACCTGTCGTCTTTGTAATTGCCGACTTTCAGATTGGGTCTGAGTGGATGTCCGGCTTGTTGGTGATGAAGTTTTTTCTGTTTCTTAGTTTTCCTTTAGCGGACGCCCCTTCCCCACAGAGCCAGGCCTTCCCGGGTTCAGCTGTGCTTACTGTGAAACTCTCAGTCCTCAGCGCCTCCAATTGCTGTTCTCCTTGTGGGGATGGGATCAGCCGAGCCCGACTTGGGGGCACCCAGTCGCGCATACTCCGCACTGAGAAGCCCCGTGCCACACCGGGGCGTCAGCAAAACAGCTGCGCCGGCCAAAAGAGTTGCGCTGGCGACACGTGTGGCTCCTCTGCCGGGAATCTCCCAGTTTGTGGGCCACAGAAATTCGTCTGAAATTGCGGCGTCCACTCGCCCTCTGCTTTCACTGGGAGCTACAATCCTGAGCTGTTGTTAATCGGCCATCTTGGATCTCTCTGCCAGGTGATGAAGTTTTTTCTGTTTCTTAGTTTTCCTTTGGCGGACGCCCCTTCCCTGCAGAGCTGGACCTTCCTGGTTCAGCTGTGCTTACTGTGAAACTCTCAGTCCTCAGCGCTTCCAATTGCTGTTCTCCTTGTGGGGATGGGACCAGCCGAGCCGGACTCAAAGGGCCACCCGTCCCGTCCTGTATACTCCGTGCTGGGGCACCAGCAAAATAGCTGTGCCGGCCAAACAAGTTGCGCTGGCGACCCGTGTGGCTCCTCCGCCGGGAATCTCCCAGTCTGTGGGAAACAAAAATTCTTCTGAAAGTGCGGCGTCCACTCACTCTCTGCGCTTTCACTGGGAGCTACAATCCTGAGCTGTTGTTAATCGGCCATCTTGGATCTCTCTTCTCTAGTGTAATTTTTTTAGTCTATTGATAAAAATAGATTAATATTTTTTATGCTTTATTGGCCAGCAGGGGATCTCTCAAAACAAAGAAAGTGTTTTATACTTTCACAGTTCTAGCTATCACATTTAGAAAAGAAAGAAATGAGTGTCTATTTGTGCCTGGTAGGCAGGATGGAAGCAAAGAGGCCCAAGCTGTGGTAAAGTTAGGTACATCTGGTATAAAACATGCTAGAATGATGAAACTGAAGTGTGACCAAACACCTGTAGGTAGAACACAAGCGTGAAACAAGGGAGGATTTATGCTTCTGATGGAAGGTTGGCTAGTAGATTTAGCTGACTATACTTTCAATGACAAATGCTTTCTTAAAGCCTGGAAAATATACTTTATCTGCTTGTTTGCTTGTTAATGTGGGGGACTGTTTCAGATTCTGTTCACCCAATTTCCGTTGTCCTTTTTCTCTACAGAGTGAAATTATCTCTTACTGGGGATTCCCTAGTGAGGAATACCTAGTTGAGACGGAAGATGGATATATTTTGTGCCTTAACCGAATTCCTCATGGGAGGAAGAACCATTCTGACAAAGGTATGGGAAAGCTCTTAAAAGTAAAAAACCAGAATTTGACTAGTTTTTGTGTTAGTAACCAAGTTCAGATTTAACTTGAAAACATTGAAATGCAATTATTTTTAGACCAAAGCACTAAATGTGTTACAGTTTTGCAAGGCATAGAAAAATACATTTTCTTTTAAAGAAGTAAGGGCAAGAGTCATCTAATTTCAAGTTTTGTTCAAAGGTCAGAATCATTTGAGGAGGTGCTAAAATCTCTGCAGCTTTGTTTTTTTAAGGAAGCATCTTATTTAATGAAATGTTTTGAGCATTAAATAGATAGCTTTTGCGATTTGAAAATTATTTTTTTTTAATTCACATAATCTAAAAATCAGAGAATTAGAAGACATACAGTGAAATGCCTCTCTTCTGTCTCACTCCCTACTTCCTACTTTTTTGTGTATCTTTCTAAAATAACTTCGTTTTAAAATCTTTTTATTTCCAAAAATCTCATTAGAAACAAATACAAACACAGATTCTTATTTTCCCCTTGCTTCCATTTTAATGCAAAATATGGCACTATTTTGGTCTTTGAATTTTTTACTTAATGTCTTAGACATGTTTCCATACAATACATAAAGCACATCTTCTACACCCGGTGGTATTTCACTATATGGCTGTATCATGATTTATTTAACAAGTGTCCTATTATTTATTTATTTATTTTTTGAGACAGAGTCTCTCTCTGTTGCCCAGGCTGGAGGGCAATGGCATAATCTCAGCTCACTGCAACCTCCGCCTCCCAAGTTCAAGCAATTCTCCCTGCCTCAGCCTTCCAAGTAGCTGGGATTACAAGTGCCTGCCACCACACCCAGCTAATTGTTGTAATTTTAGTAGAGACAGGGTTTCACCATATTGGCCAGGCTGGTCTCAAACTTCTGACCTCAGGTGATCCACCTGCCTTGGCCTCCCAAAGTGTTGGGATTATAGGCATAAGCCACTGTGCCCGCTAATACCAAGTGTCCTATTGATGAGTATTTGTGCTATTTCCAGTCTTCTGTTGACAAATATTGCTGCTGTTAATAAGCTTTTGTGTGTGGAAGTTTATTTATAAGATACATGTCCAGAAATAGAATTTTTGGATCAGAGGATATATGCATTTGTGATTTTGATATATATTGCTAAGTTGATTTTTATGTGCATGTGTCCTGGTAATTACTAGGAATATATGAAAGTTCTTGGAGCTTTGGCTTAAAAAGTATATATGTACATATATATATATATATATATATATATATATATATCATTTTTCTGTGTCTCATTTTATAACTCAAGCAAAATTGCAGTTTCTAATGCAGATGAAGGAATTTCTAGACAAACTGACTGAAATTATTAAGCAGGTATTGGAAGAAGGATCTGATCTTTATTAAATTGTCTCTTCAGATGTAGCTTGTATTTATTTATTTATTTTTTTGAGACAGATATTTGTTCTCGTTGCCCAGGCTGGAGTGCAATGATGCGATCTTGGCTCACTGCAACTTCCGCCTCCCCGGTTCAAGTAAAATGTAGCTTATTCTCTAACATTTTTTGTTTCTGGAAACTTTTCTTGGAGAAATTAAGGTTTAGATTAAGGTAGTTAGCTAACTATTTATTCTTATATGGGCAGAAGAGCTGCCTTTGCCTCAATTCCTGCCTAAATTGTTACTCAAAGCAAACTTAAAAACCCTCTGTGTTAATGTGAACATTATATTATTTTCTGCTTTGTTTTTTCTTAGTCTAATCTGATTTAACTTTTTTCTTCCATGTGTTCTAGTTATAATAAGGATTTTAATAATGTTTAGGTAGCCATGACAACCATTTTTTTTTTGAAATTTGATTTCTAGCTCTTGAGATTTTTATGGTTTATAGATAATATGCCATTAAGTTTCCTTTTTTAAAATAAATATGCTATAAAACGAGTGGTGAGTTTTAGTGAGAGCTTTTAGTTTTTCCTGTTTTCGAAACACTCAAAACATATATTTTATGCCAGAGTGAGCATATGATCTTGGTTTCCTTCCTTTTTTTTTTATAGCCGAAAGAATAACCCCTGTATACTGATTTCAGACATTGTAGAAAGAAAAATATTTTCTATTATTTTTCTTAAAATTATAGTTCTTTAATTAGGAGTGTAAATCACTGTTAGATGATGCTAAGAATCTCAATAAAACATGCTGAGAGCTCTCCTCCTATATTCACCTTCAGGCTTCTCTCTCTCCATCAGTGGTTAAAACACTCAGGGTCACATGCCCTACCTGTGCATATCACACTGTTGCAGGTGAAGGTGTAGTGCCCTGGAATATGAAGAAAGCATAAATCTTGATATGCTCCCACATAATAGAAAGGAGACTTAGGGGACCTTGTGCTAGACCTGGATCTGCCCTTGACTTCTTGTGTACTTTTTTTTTTAACCTCTGTGGGATATATGATATATACTTTATTTTATTTTTGGCAGGAGGGTTGGGGGTTGGGAGAGTGGAGAGTCTAGGTCTTTAGAATGGGGGAATATAGTCTGAAAGTACTTACTCTAAGCTAAATCTGTTCATAGCATTTGGTCCTCATGTTCTTTCCCTATTCTAAAGAGGCCCTCCCTGTAGGGGATCAGTGATGTGTATGTCATACCTGCTATGAGCTAACCTCAGTGGGGAGTTTTCAAGGACGTCTACAGTGAACAACTCCGTTCTCTAAAGGAACTGTGATTTTCCTAAGAACTGCAAGGTGCTTTTCTGGTGGTTTGCATTTCCATGATGTAAAACAGAGCATGGACAGAGGCTCTTTACTGTCCTTCAGTCCTATTCAAGAGCAAGTTTGTTGTCACTGGTGTTATTTTGGCTGTTTAAAGGCAAATAGATAAAAAGAATGGAGAAGTCCTTTCATACCCATACATTCTCTTCTCATGCAGGCCACTTCCCCTTCGACTTCCTCCTCTGTTATTAATAGCACCAGCATCCTCCTAATGACCTAGCCTGGAATCTGCAGAATCATTCTTGACCATAGGTCCTCTGTAGGCCACCCACGTTCAATTGCTTCAGTTCATCTTTTTCTTCTCTTTCCCTGACCACCATCCTACACTGGGCTCTTGTTACCACTTAATTGGGGACCTGAAATAAACTCAGCAGCTGAGAGAGTCTTGAGCCATTTCCATTTTTAAGGCTCCCCGTATTTTAACAAAAAGACAGAATTTCAAAACAGGATTATGGAAATTCAGTCTGCTTATATAATGTAAGAAATTAATGCTTTTAATACACACAGAACTACTGCTATACATCCATACTATTTACAAGTAATTACAAAATATATTAAAACATTATTTGTTTTTGGTATCACATTCCTTGTGGAACTGAGTCTACAGCTGAATGGTGAGCATCTTTCAGTCCTGTCGCTGTGGGCCTCTGACTAACTGTGTTGCCACTTGGAGATCATGTTTTTTATGAACACAGGGCTTGGCCACATGGCTTCTCTGCCCATGTTTGCCTACAAGCTTTATCTAACTGCTGTCTTCTCTGCCCGCCTTCCTGTTCTTGTTCCTCCTACATGGTTTTGCAGGATTAAGTTTCTTAAAGCCCAGCTGTAATTATGTGAAATTGACATTCAGCAATCTTCGGGCATCTCAGAAATGAAGATGCACACTGTTCCTTAATATTCTGTCCTGGCTGGTATTTGCACCTTTCACCTATATTCTGTATAGTAGTAGCCCTTGGCTACTTGTGCGGTATGTGTATACTGTTTCCCACCGTTAAGCAACCTTCTTAGGAAGTGTTGAGCAACCCTTGCTTTTTGCTTTTGCTCCTGAAGGGAATTGAAATTCAGAAATTAATCCTTCATAGGGAAGTAGTTCTATTTTCATCTGCCCAGCCTTATTTCAGAAAGTCATGGGGAGTCAGCACTAGAGGGATCTCAGATTCCTGTCTGGGCTAGGGATTTTTGTTTTTTTAACACAGTTTGCTGGTGGATTCCAAGGTAGAATTCTTGGTTTTGGCAACCTGTTCTAGACTAACACCCTCATGTTGTTGGATAAGACAGCATGTTCAAAGAGGGAAAGGAATTTGCCTCAGGTTGGAGGGTCATGGCCTGGCCTGTCTGACTACAGATTCAGTGATTTTTGAACTGGAGAATGTGGTCTTACATAATAAATATTAACCCAGTTGATCCCATAATAGTCACAGTATAGCTTTTATTTGACTAAAACAAGGAAATACATACTGGTCTTGCATTAAATACATAAAACAGCAACAACAAGGCAGATTTACTTATTGTCTGACTAGGAAATTGGCCAATCATCAAAACACCAAGAGTGGCACATTTGTATCTGAAAGTTATGCATCTGATTGCCGAGTGGGTGAAGTGGCATTCTAGACTGTGAAAGCCTGGAATAACTGCCTTCAGCATGCAGAAACAGGCTTTTCAACTGCTTAGCAAAGATTCCCCACGGGCTTCCCACTGAACTGTTAGAGTCCTAATTGAAAATTCACAGCAGGATTTGTGAGTTAAGTCTTTAGAAGGAGACCATCAGCTTGTAGTTTGCTTTGATTGTTTATCTTAGGATTCTGCTTGACTTCTAGATTTTTCTTTCCTTATAGAAGAATCCTTCATTTCTAAAGAAATTATTTTTTGAATCACTGCAGTGCTCTAACAGGCTACACATAGGCCTTGGTAATCTGGTATATAATTCCTCACCCCTGGTGGTGCCAAACAGTTGTGGGTTCATTAATCAATGCCTGAGGTTGGTGACTTGGGCAGAGCTCAGGCTCCTGTAGCACTGTGATGGTGCATTGTGTAAGGGATTGTGTTAGGAACATTTGCCTAATGGAGGAGCATAAGTGAGGTCAGCCATACAGTTTGTCTTGTAGACCCATGTTGGTACCAGAGCAGAGAGCGGAGTGGAAAGGAAGACAGTGCTCTACCCTGTCCCTTTCCCTCCTCTTCCTCCTGGTTAACCGCTCTGACCTGTCCTCTGTCCTCAACCTAATTGTCATCTTCAGGGAGGATTTCTCCAGCCTCATACCAGGTAGACCTCTGGCTACTTATTCTCATAGTTCTCTGTGTTTTTCTTCCATAGCAATTAAGATAGTAAACAATATCTTATGTAGGTGATGATGTGTGTGACCTCTGTCATCTTCACCAGACTCTGTTGGGGTGAAGACTTTCCTGATTCTCTTTACCTGGTAAGTTGCTTTAGTTCCAGGCTGCAGTGTACCCAAGCATGTTTCTGCAGCCCTCCTGGGACTGGGTTGAGGGAAGCATTGCAATTTAATAGTGGCCCTTGCTCAAGGCCACACTGCATTAAGGATTCCCTACTCCTGAGCTCCTAGGAATCCGCAAACACAACATGAAGGCTCCCTGTGGTGGGTAAAACTTGAAGCTTTATTGCCTTGTGACTAAGGTGAGCATGTGAAGAGCCACTAGCCGTGAGTGTAAGTTCTGGCTCTACTACTTTAGCTGTGTGTCCTTGGCAATTTTCTTTAGCTCTCGAAGTTTTGATTTATTCAATTATTAAACAGAAAGAATAATACTGGCTACTTCATAGGCTGCTGTGAAAATTTGATAAGACCTGTGAAATATATGCAGTACAATAAGTGCAGGTGATACGGTTTCTTTTAAAATATTTAAATACATGAATAAATAAATAAATATTTTTCAAGTCTTACTATGTCTCCCCGGCTAGAGTGCAGTGGTATAATCATAGTGCACTGCATTCTCAAATGATCCTCCCGCCTCAGCCTCCCAAAGTGCTGGGAACAGGCATGAACCACTTTGCCCAGCCTTGGGTTTTAATTTTGACATATTAACATGGATTTGATGGTGGTCTCTGATATTGGCTTCTTCAGGATTCAGCCCTCTATGACAGGGATGTATTCTAAACTACACAAAAAGGAGGAAGATGCCTTTGTTTACAATGGACAGAAGTAAGAAAAGCAAGAAATGTAGTAGAACTATGTCTGGGGGTCAGGTGACAAGCACTGTGTCCTCTCTAGTCATATGTCCCCGAAGGTGCTTTCTTCTGTGGCCCCTCTGCTCCTTCTGTTGAAGGAGCATTTTGGATGAGAGCTAGATAATTTCTCAAAATTTGGTCAACTGTGAAACTCTGGAACTCCAGTTGCTGTGTTGCAAAGCTATCTGAAGACAGGCCGTGGTGGCACAGAGGGGCAGGGAAGACAGAAGGGCAGTTTGAAATGGAGATGATGGGCATGTTTGTCACATGACCTGGGTTTGATTCCCAACTTCATCATATACTAATTGTGTGTCCTGGGGCCAATTATTTATTCTCACTAAGCCTCAGAGGCCCCAAAGGAGGAAGAATGATATAAATGGCCCAGCACCATCCTGGGTGCATGAAAAACTCTAATTATGACAATGTTCCAGAAAGTTCTGCAGTGAACAAGACAGACCACATCGCTGCCTTCATATGCTTGGTGATCAGAGTAACTATTGCTAGTGGTGGGGAGAATAGCATTCTGAGGCATGGAACAGTTTTCTTCCCTGCTCTGTGATGCAGGGTGCTCTTGTGTTCACTCCTTCAGGTCACCTGCTCCCCAGCAGGGTGACAGTGAAGTGTGAGTTCAGTGGACTGTGCAGTGGCAAAGGCCACGTGACTCTCTGAATGTGTCCTGTGGACAGGCCAAGTGCTGTGCTCTGTATGAATTATCAGGTGGACGCTCATACAATTGTAGGGCATAAGAACTTCTATTACCCCTGTTTTACAGATGAGGAAACCGAGGTTTATAGGGGTTAATTAACTTGCCCAAGATAAAGTAGCTGATGGGTAGTGAAGACAGGAGTCATACAGCCTGTGACTGTCACTGCCCACTTGGCCCTCTTCTCAGGTCTGAGAACAGCTGTGATGTCCCTGATAAAGTCACACTATAGAAAGTATCGGCTTTAGATGTTCTGCAGCTTGGCTTCTGCCTACTACACTAACTCAGAGAGCTGTTAGGTGACTTACCTGAGATAATGCATGTAAAGCGCTAAGTGTTTAGCGTGGTACCTGACACATTGTCAACACTTACTATGCTCTTGCTGTTACTGTGGCTATATTACCTGGGCTAAACAATGCCACTTCACTTTATCCTTCTTCATAGTGGTTAAGTTCTAATAACATTTTATTACATTTACAGTTGACTCTTTAACAACATGGGGGCTATTGACAACTGCATATAACTTTTGTATTCCCCAAAACTTAACTAATAGCCTACTGCTGACTGGAAGCCTTACCTATAACTTACATAGTCGATTAACATATATTTTGTATGTTATATGTATTATATACCATATTGTTATAATAAGTAAGCTAGAGAAAAGAAAATGTTATTAAGGAAATCATAAGGAAAAGAAAATGTATTTACTATTCATTAAGTGGAAGTGGATCATCATAAAGATCTTCGTTCTTATGTTGGAACAGGCGGAGGAAGAGGAGGAAGAGGAGGTGCTGGTTCTTGCTGTCCCAGGAGTAGCAGAGATGGGAGAAGGGGAGGAAGTGGAAGGGGAGACAGAGAAGTAGGCACATTCAGGGTAACTTTATGAAAATACATTGTAATTTCTGTCCTTTTAACTTTTTCATTTCCCTAGAAATGTTTCTATAGAATAGCATTTGCTTTAGTTTCGGTGCCTGTGTAGCAGAAGTGTCAGTGTTGTGAAAGAAGTCTTGAATAATTGCAGTTGCAGCCCTTCTGCTGAATTGTCTAATATTAGTTTTTTTTCTGGCACTGCTTCTCCCATGTCTTCTTTCTCATCATCTGGAGCTGTTTCAGAAGCACTCATCTCCATTAAGTCATCTTCTGTTAATTCCTCCGGTGTGTCTATTAGCTTTTGACTTTATTTAAGATGCACATCTTGAAACCCTTTACCTGCTCCCACCCTCCACCTTTTTGCCGTATCTGCAACCTTTTTCTTGATTTTCTTGATTGGCTAAGTCATGGATCCTGTGAAGTCATGCACAACATTTGGACACAGTTTTCTCCAGCAGGAATTCATTGTTTCAAGCTTGATAACTTTCATAACTTTTTCTGTAACAACAATGGCATCTTCAGTGGTGTAATTCTTCCAGACCTTTATGATGTTCTCTCTGCTGGAGTTCTCTTCCATAACGTTGTCAATCCTTTCCATAGTGTATGTGTGTCGTGAGTCTTAAAGGTCCTTATGACCTCCTGATTTAGAGGCTGAATTAAAGATGTGTTTGGGGACAAGCAGACCACTTCGATGCCTTTGGTATTGAATTCAAAGGATTCTGGGTGGCTAGAGGCAATGTCTAATATCAAAAGAAAGTCGCTTGCTGGCAAGGTACTTCCTGACTTCAGGAAAAAGCATCAGTGGAACCAATCTGGAAATAGTTCTCATTGTCCAGTCCTTCTTACTGTACAAACAAAAGACTGGCAGCTGGTGTCTATATTTTCCCTTCAAGGCTCAGGGATTAGCAGATTTATAGATAAGCGCAGACCTGACCATCAACCCTACTGCATTTGCACAAAACAGTAGAGTTAGCCTATCCCATCCTGCCTTAAATCTGGTGCTTGCTTCTCTTCCTTACTAATAAATGTCCTTTGTGGGTTTTTTTTTTTAGAATGGAACACTTTCATCTGCATTAAAAACCTGTTCAGGCAGA
Organism: Cacajao melanocephalus; assembly: GCA_963573385.1. Taxonomy (NCBI): domain Eukaryota; kingdom Metazoa; phylum Chordata; class Mammalia; order Primates; family Pitheciidae; genus Cacajao; species Cacajao melanocephalus. The sequence goes on along the minus strand of CAUYLG010062887.1, from coordinate 27,895 downwards.
TACATTTTCCTCCAGGAACTTATATGTAGCCTCTTGGTTGGCAGAAGCTGCTTCTTCTGTTATCTTGACATATTTTTAAAGTTTTCTTTTAACTTTGTAATTCTTAAAATGAATTAATTTTTGGTTTTTAGAGTCTGCATGTTGCCTTGTCACCCAGCTGGAGTACAGTGACACGATTACAGCTCACTGTAACCTCTAAGTCCTAGGTTCAAGCAGTCTTCTCACCTAGCCTTCTAAGTAGCTAGGACTACAGACATGTACCAACCATACCCAGATAACTTTTAAAACAATTTTTGATGATAGAGATGGGGTCTCAGTATGTTTTTCAGGCTGGTTTCGAACTCTTGGCCTTAAGAGATCCTCCCACTTTGGCCTCCCAAAGTGCTGGGATTACAAACATGAGCCACCATGCCTGGTCTGTCTTGGCATTTTAAAAGCCAAACCTCTTTGTAAAATTATCAAACCATTTTTTGTTGGCATTAAATTCTCCAACTTTAAATTCTTCACCTTTTTTTTTCTTTAAGTTGTCGTATAATGACTTTGCTTTTTTTCTTGAATCTCAGAGTCTAGAATCTGTTCTTGATTTTCCTTGAGTATTAGGGTCTAGAATCTTAGTGGAGCAATTCTGCACCCACATAAAAGCTGCATTTTCAAATAAATTAAAAAAAATTTTCAAATAAATTAAAAAAAATTTTCTTTTTTTAAAACAATTGTCCTTATGTGTCATTTATCTTGAAATGAAGACAATGCAGATCTCAGTGTATGGCACATATCAAGCAATTCAGCTTCTTCTTGTGATGTCTGGACTTTTCTCTGCTTTTGGGGAGCACTCCTAGATCACTATTAGTTTTTTGCATGGGACCCATGGTGTTATTCAAGGTGTGTGATATTGCACTAAACATGATGAAAAACATGTGAGAACTGCAAAAGATCACTTTGTACTGAAATATGCAATTTACTGGAGAGATGAACTGCTCATCTGGAGATGATTAGTGTCACGGGAATTTTAAGCAGATATTCACAATACTTGAGCTCACCAGAAGAGCAACAGGAGGCAGCTACAAAATTATTACAGTAGTACATTATATACTATAGTTGATTTTATGCAGTTGTGATTTAATACCATATCTTTACATTTGTTTAAATTTCTTTTAGCCGTGAATGGCACCATGTGTGGACTGTAAGTGTGTGTCTAAGTTTTGAAAATTTTAACTTTTTGGCCAGGCGTGGTGGCTCACGCCTGTAATCCCAGCACTTTGGGAGGCCAAAGCAGGTGGATCATGAGGTCAGGAGATAAAGACCAGCCTGGCCAAGATGGTGAAACCCCGTATCTACTAAAAATACAAAAATTAGCTGGATGTGGTGGTAGGCTCCTGTAATCCCAGTTCCTCGGGAGCCTGAGGCAGGAGAATCGCTTGAACCTGGGAGGTGGAGTTTGCAGTGAGCCAAGATCACACCACTGCACTCCAGCCTGGGTGGCAAAGCGAGACTCCGACTCAAAAAAAAAAAAAAAAAAGACAGAAAATTTTAATTTTTTATACTTTGTGTATATTTATGGTAATAAATAAAAAATAGGCTAATATCTAAATATATTTTATGCATTCATGACATACCTAACCTTTTAGTAACTTTTCATTATTTCTAGGCTACAGAGTTGGTCTGTTAGTTTTTCTCAAATTGTTGCCAATCTCCAACAAATTTTTCAATGTTTATTGAAAAAAAATCCATGGATGAGAGGATCTGTGCAGGTCAAACCTGTGTTGTTTAAGGGTCGACTGTATATATGTATTATTGTTACTATCAGGGACCGTTATTTATTCAGCTTTGCTATGTATTAACTACTTCATCATCCTCACTTTAGAAAAGGACACCTACACTTCGGAAAGAGTTGAGCAAATCCTGCAAAGTTTTGTTGCCAGTAAGAACTGAGGTCTTCTTCATGCTATCGCCCTGGTGTCTGACCTCCTCCTTGTTCTCTCTTTTGGTTCTGCCCTGGACCTCAGCTGGTTTCTCACATGTGTTTTGGAATGTGACAAAGTCCTGTCTGGACTCAGCATCCTGGCAGGGAAGGCCAGTGCCTTGGGAGGCAGGAGGAACTTCCCCACCCACTCGGTCATCTTCCTCCTGTGGGACTGTGTGCTCAGCACATTCAGTTTCGGAGCCTGAGTTATCCCCTCCTGGCTTCCACCCACATTGGAAAGGCAGCATCATGAAACTGGCACCAGCTTTGTCCTATTTGGACCAAGATGAAATTACTTGCCATCTACAGGCCGAGAAATGATCCTTTAGTCTTTTCCCTTAATCCCCAGCCCTCCTAGAGCCACCTGTAGGGCACAGCTGGGGAAAGCAGCCCTTGACCTATCATGCTGGTTTGTTGCTCAGACAAACAGGACTTCAGGGTGCCCGAGTGCATTGAGGAAGCTGGGCCTTGGAGGAGCTGCCTGAACAGGTGAGGCCAAGTGAGTGCCCCTCCTTTCATTCCCTATCCCCTCCATCTACTAGAGATTACTTTCTTCAAGCACTTTGTCCACATCCTTTCAAAATAGCTTCCTGCCTTCAGCCAGAAGGCCTCAGTGTGTTCTAGAGACTTCTCTCTTGTTAACCTTCTTTCCCTAGCAAAGCAGTGAAATGCATGGCCTGTGGTGTCAGACATAGCTGGTTAGACTCCAACTCCTCCACTTCCTAGCTCTCGTTCAGCCTTGGGCAAGTTACATGACTTCTCTGCCACAATTCCCTGTTCTGTTAAATGGCAGTAGTGCCAACTTCAAAGGACTTTCAGTACAGTACCTACAGCATATAAGCATACAATTGGAGCTAGCTATCATTTCAATCAGCTGTTCTCAGCAAGGTGAAGTGAAATCTGAAATAGTTCACTGGAAGATGTGAGTGGCAATAGGTTTAACCCTTCCTGAGAGAAACGTCTTTTGCCAGTAAATCCTTAAATCCTTGTTTGATGGTAGGATGGGAAAGAACCACACTGTACCTTACTAACTTCCCCCTGGTGGGAGCACGTGAGAGAAGCTGGCAGACAGTTGGCTGGGCCTGCTTCCAGTGCCCAGTCTATTCCATACCCTTTGGTATTCACCCAATGCCAGAGGGAAGGGGCAAGCAGTTTAGCAGACATTTTTAAAGGTTTTCCACCCCAGTATTTGATACTATTTTCTTTGTTGAGGATCCATCATGCCTAATGGAACTGCTGTCTCTAAAAGCTCAGTAAGTTATATCCTCTGTATCTACCTCCTCAGAAGAGCCTTTTTTTTGTTCTAGGATGAAAGGAAACTGGTCCAGCCTGGAAAGATGTGTACCGCATGAAGTCCTTCCTATACCCTGTGTCCCCAAGTCAGACAAGGCACTGGACTTTCCTAGTGGTTTCCCAGCCTGGCTGCGTGTCAGAATCAGGCAGGGAGCCCTTCATGTGCACCATGGGGTCCCACCCAGCCAAGGCCTGGGTGCGGTGTCAGCTCTCTATTTATTTGGCTCCTGTGCTTTCTCCAGAACCCTTTGTGGAAACATCTGTCTCTTACTTAGGGTCTAGGTCAAATGTTTCTCCCTCTGGCTGAGTAACTTTCTCCTTCTTCTGGATCTTCCTGAGTGGTGCTCTAGCCTTCTTGCTGGGCCGGTCATTGTGTGTCTGTCTCCCCAGACGATGGCGCTCCCTGTGGGACGGAGTGTGGGTTACCCATCTTTGCATTCCCAGCATCTATTAGGTTGGTACAAAAGTAATTGTGGTTTTTGCCATTACTTTTTTTTTTTTGGAGTAGGGGGGATGGAGTCCTGCTCTGTCGCCCAGGCTGGAGTGCAGTGGTGCAATCTCAGTACACCACAACCCCCACCTCTTGGGTTCAAACAGTTCTCCTGCCTCAGCCTCCCAAGTAGCTGGGATTACAGGTGCCCACCACCATGCCTGGCTAATATATATTTTTTGGTATTCTTATTAGACACGGGTTTCATCATGTTGGTCAGGCTGGTCTCAAACTCTTGACCTCAGTTGATCCGCCCGCCTCGGCTTTCCAAAGTGCTGGGATTACAGGTGTGAGCCACTGTGCCCGGCCTGCCATTGCAAAAACCACAATGACTTTTGCAACAACCTAATAGCACAGTGGCTGCTACGCAGTAGGCATCACTAAAGGTTTACACAAAACATAATGTGTGTTTTCAAATCAGTTCTTGATATTTTAACTTCTAGTGCACTGCCTAAGATACAGCACGTTCTCATTAAAAATTCTTCACTTGAATGTGGAGGTCACAGCTGAGTGGCCTCCATTACTCTAAAGCCATGCCATTTGTCAGGTGTTTGCCTTTCTTTATCAGCCCCTTTCCTCATCTGTCAGTATTTCCCATGAGAAAACAGTGTGGTCTGCAGTATCCTTTGCAGTGCTTGGCCCAGATTTTCCAGATTTGAAAACATTTAGCTTGCAAAGAATAGATTCACTGTCTCCTTCCCATCTGGTGCATCTTTTGTGTCTGTTGTTCATTGAGCTTTTGTATTCAGCTTGAAGTGAGGGATGGAAGAACCTAAACAAACAAACAAAACAATTAGAAAAATAGTGGCTTTGACTTGTTCTTTCTGTATTACAGATGTCTTAACAAATCCCTGAGTTTTGTCCACACTCTCCCCATCAATCCCACTGGACAGCTTTGCTGTCACTCTGGGGCCTATACCAGCAGGTCAGGTCTGTTTGTGTGCATGTGTATGTACATGTGTGTGTGCCGCTGTGTTCTCTTTATCCCTGAGCTGTCACTCCAATTTTGTGCCCAGCCGCTTGTGGCATTGAGTTAGGGGTAATGAATATCCACAGATAACCCCTTTGTGTAAATCGTTTATTTTAATGTTGCTAAATTGTTATTTTCTTTGTTGCTTTTTCTGTCAAACATGAACTCTTTATAACCTATATTGCAGTAATAGTTGTTTTGGGCAAGGTCAAATCCACAGAAATGTAATATATGGGGCAAATCCAGGAGCTTTGGGAAAACCTTCCATGGAGGGTAGGGTAAAGGTCTGGGAACTTTTTAGAAGGCTCCTTCAAAGGATGAAGTGACTCCCTGAGAAAAGCGTTGTACAGGTGTGAATTAGGTCTGGGTGGAACGAGGGTATTTACAGGTGTTCTTAGAAGCCACTCAGCTCCCTTAGGCGTGGTCTCCTGGGGAGCATGTGCTCCAGCTGTCCACATGCAATTGCCTACATGCCTTCCTTGCTTTACACTTACCTCCCAGGAAAACTGCAGCAGCTCCTCATTGCCCTTGGGAATCCAGGAGTTATTCACTGGGGATGTTTAAAGACTTTCCTGATATATCTTCGACTTGTCTACTTCTACATGTCCCCTTCAAAGCTCCTGGAGGTTAGAGAGGGAAGTACAGAGACTTCAGGGAAATTTAAAAAAATTCCCCATGGAGAGAAGGTGGGGAGCTGAGTCTTGCTCCCATGAGCTGGCCAACATCTCCTTTGCAGCCTCTGTTCTGGCCTGGCTGCCACACATCACCCTCCTCCTCCTCTCTCAGTTATCCCTGCCCCAGGGCCCTCTCTGAGTTCAAACCATTCCTGCCTTTCTCTGGACACTCTCCCCTGAGAAGTGGAACAGGCAGCCTCAGGTTTTCCACAGTTAGCTACAGAGGCACAGATTGGAACAAGTGCCAAGAATTAGGCCACCTACGGAGCCTTCCTCTTGCCTTACTCTGACTCTCCATCCTGAGGGAAGACAATTGCAGTTGTTTTTGTTGGAAATGACCTGACCTGTGGGAGCATCCTGCTCCTGGCCTTTGAAAGTCAAGTTGCCTTCCTCGTGGCCTAGCCCCCCAATCACTTTCGATGTGTGAAAAGGGTCTCAGCATACCTAAGGAGCTGTGGCATGAGCAGGAAAGCCCTTTTTTCTAGAAAGTGTTAGGCACCATCAGTAGGGCAGAGCCACTGCATTGTACAGCTCCTGGGCACCATTCACACTGCATTGTATAGTTACCATGAGATGATGATGCTGCCTGCAGTTGCCCAATGAGGCAGCCCTACTTTGGAGGAACTATTATTCAAAACACTTTTTTCAACTATAATTTAATGATAAATTAGTTTTGGTGATTATTATTGTCACTTACACTGAAGTGTATAATTTTGAACTTTTAATGATCATTTTTCATATTTTCCTAGCTGGATTATCATCTTCATTGAAGTGAAGAAGCCTGTGCATAAGACTCTATCTACCACAGTGCCTTCCACATACACTTTTCATAGTAAATTCAGTATTGTTAATATCGCGTTAAAATGAACCTTTGAAGGCAAAGATGAGCACATAAAATAGCCCTAATCCTGTCCTATTTGCTTTCTATTTTCTCCCCATGTCTAGAAGTTCATTTACATGGCCCTGGCATTTCTATTTTGTGATTAGAAAATCACAGCAGCCAGACATGATGGCTCACTTCTGTAATCCCCGCACTTTAAGAGGCTGAGGCAAGAGAATCACTTGAGGCCAGGAGTTTGAGACTATCCTGGGCAACACAGTAAGAACTCATCTGTATGAAAATTTTTTTTTAAAAATTGGCTGGATGTTGTGGTACATGTATGTAATCCCAGCTCTTCAGGTCCCTGAGTGGGAGGATCACTTGAGCCCAGGAGTTTGAGACCAGCCTGGCAACATTGTGAAACATCCTCTCCACAAAACCCACAAAAATTAGCTGGTTGTGGTGGTATGTGCCTGTAATCACAAACTACTCAGGAGGTTGAGGTGGAAGGATCACTTGATCCCAGGAGGCGAAAGTTGCTGTGAGCCAAGATCATGCCACTGCACTCCAGCCTGGTGACAGACCAAGACCCTATCTCTCTCAATCAGTCAGTCAATCAATCAATCAATCACATAAGTGAATAAAATGAAACTTACAGTCAGTATAATGTCAGCTCCATGGGGATACTTTTTTTCCTCTTGATTTTTTTCTCTGCTGTATTCTCAGTGCTGAGAAGAATGGCTGGCACATAGTTGGTACTAAATAAAGGCTTGTTTCACAAATAACTGAAAGGTCTCAGCATTAGAGAAGCAGCTTGAGGTCAGGTTTCTTTGGCTCCCATGTCTTTGTCTTCTTTCTTTTTTCCTTTCATTTCATTTCCTTTCCCTTCCCTTCCCTTCCCTTCCCTTCCCTCCCCTCCCCTCCCCTTCCCTCCCCTTCCCTCCCCTCCCCTCCCCTCCCCTCCCCTTCCCTCCCCTCTCCTCCCCTCCCCTCCCCTTTCCTTTCCTGCTTTTCTTTTCTTTTCTTTTTTTTTGAGATGCAGTCTCTCTCTGTCGCCAGGCTGGAGCATAGTGGTGTAATCTCAGCTCACTGCAACCTCAGCCTCCTGGGTTCAAGTGATTCTCCTGCCTCAGCCTCCCAAGTAGCTGGGATTACAGGCACGCACCACCATACCCAGCTAATTATTATATTTTTAGTAGATGGGGTTTCACCATGTTGGCCAGGATGGTCTCTATCTCTCGACCTAGTGAGCCATCTGTATTGGGCTTCCAAAGTGCTGGGATTACAGGCATGAGCCACTGCATCTGGCCTGTTTTTTTCTGCTGTATCACTGTTTCAGGTACAGGTGAGTAGAAAATAAATTCTCACAGGCAGACACAGACACAGATATTTATGAATTTGTGTGTGTGAGCCTTTTTATCTATATAACTTTCTTATTTAGCTTAAAAAATTTGTATTAAATTTTATTTTTTAAAAGCAGTTTTAAGTTCATAGCAAAATTAAGTGGAAGGTACAGAGATTTCCCATATACCTTCTGCCCCCACACTCCCCTGTAATGAATGTCCCCCAGAGTGGAATTGTAATTTTTATAGCTGATGAACCTACATGACACAAGGCCATAGTTTACATTAGGGTTCACTTTTTATTTTTGAGATGGAGTCTCACTCATTTTTCTTTTTTTCAAATGGAGTTTCGTTCTGTCTCCCAGGCTGGAGTGTAGTGGTGCAATCTTGGCTCACTGCAACCTCTGCCTCCTGGGTTCAAGCAATTCTCCTGCTTCAGCTTCCTGAATAGCTGGGATTACAGGTGCATGCCACCATGCCCAGCTAATTTTTTTGTATTTTTAGTAGAGACAGAGTTTCACCATGTTGGCCAGGCTAGTCTCGAACTACTGACCTCAAATGATCCACCCACCTCAGCCTCCCAAAGTGTTGGGATTACAGGTGTGAACCACTGTACCCAGCCATTACAGTTCACTCTTTATGTTGTATATTCTATAGTTTTGGACAAATGTATGATGACATATATCTACCACTTTAATATCATACAGAGTAGTCTCACGGCCCTAAAAACTCTTTGCTCTATGAATCCCTTCCTCTCTCCTAACCCCTGGCAACCAGGATCTTTTTCAGTGTCTCTCTAGTTTTGCTTTTTCCAACATGTCATATAGAATGCAGCCTTTATAGATCTTAGTAATATGCATTTAAGATTCCTATATGTCTTTTCGTGGCTTGATAGCTCATTTCCTTTCAGGGCTGAACAACACTCCATCATCTGATGTAGCACAGTTTGGTCATCCATTCATTTCCTGGACAACATCTTGGTTGTTTCTAAATTTTAGCAATTATGAGTAAAGCTACTATAGACATCTGTATGCAGGTTTTTGTGTAAACGTTAAGTTTTCACCTCCTTTGGGTAAAATACCAAGGAATTATGTGGTATTTTATATGGATTATATGGTAAGAGTCTGTTCAGTTTTGTAAGAAACTGTCAGACTTTTCCAGTGTGGTGCTACCAGTTTGCATTTCTACTAGCAATGAATGAAAGTTCCTATTCCTCCACATCCTCATCAGCAGTTGGTGTTTTCAGCACTTTTGGATGTTGGTCATTCTGATACGTGTATAGTGGTGTCTCATCATGTGTGATCTTTTTCTTTCCTTTGGTTTATTTTGTTAGGAATTACTGTGAGAGATGCAATTACCAAAGCAAATTGTAAAAACATAAGTTCTTAAAAATATATTGATTTTTGTTTATGCTGCTATGTAAGTGTTTTGTTACTGGACATGCAAAACATGGTCCAGTTTCACTGCTACCTTGCCAGCGCTGTTTAAAAAAAGTTCTTTACTAATGTCACGTGGGAGTACATCGCTATCTCAAGATTTCAATTTACTTCTAGTTCATTATTTGCTTATGGATCTTTTACAAATGTTCTATTTAGCAAGATACCATGTTTGTTTTGAAGCTTGGTGCTTCTACCTCCTAAACAATCCATGTTTTTCAGGTCCCAAACCAGCTGTCTTCCTGCAACATGGCTTTCTGGCGGATTCTAGTAACTGGGTCACAAACCTTGCCAACAGCAGCCTGGGCTTCATTCTTGCTGATGCTGGTTTTGATGTGTGGATGGGCAACAGCAGAGGAAATACCTGGTCTCGGAAACATAAGACACTCTCAGTTTCTCAGGATGAATTCTGGGCTTTCAGGTATATTTGAATTGATAATGGCATGGCTGTATTTCCTTAGTACTCTTAAAGCAGACACACAGGATTCCAGCAGAAGAGGCAGATAGGTGGGTGACTTCGAAGTTGTATGAGAGGGGAAGCTGGTGTCTTTTGAAAGTTTTTAAATGTTGCTAGGAATTTAATGACTAGCAGTAAGGTAAATTATAAGTAAATTGATTACATTAAGATTTAGATTTAGATTTAGTTAGGAATTCTTAAGTTATTTTGGCATTTCTGGTGGTGTGGGAGTTGCTGAGTAAATGCGTTTCCATAACTTTCCTCCTTTCTCCGTAAATAGGTACTCCAGATGTTCACTTTTCTTGTTTCCAGAAATTATCCTTTCCTCTCTCTTACTTTTGGCTCTACCAATTAATTGCTGTACCACATTGGACATATTACATAAGCCCCTCGTGTCTTGGTTTCCTCATTTGTAAAATGGGGCATAATAAACACCTACCTCATAAGGTCACTGGGGGCTTAAAAGAGAGGATGCAGAGAAGGAGCCTCTACAGAGCCTGGCACATTGTAGGAGCTTGCTAGGTGTTGGCTCTTCTCCTGACAGTGGCAACATGCACACGCATATACCCATACGCACACCTGGATTTTGGTCTATGTTTTGCTTTCAGGTATTAGAGAAAGTCAGCAGCACAATAGCAGCCTCTGGGCTTGCTTCCCATTTGTAAAACCAGAGGCCACTCTAAGGACCTGAAACCCAAGAATGAGAGCTTTTACCAAAAGGCATATACAATAATAGATTTATTGTCACACTATTTGTAACAGCGGAAAACAGGAAACTACCCAAATGCATGTCAGCAGTGAATGGATGAAGTGTTGTATATTTATATAGTAGAATAAGAATGAACAACCTACAATTATATGCAGCAAAAAATGGATGGAACCAGATACAGAAGAATACACACTGTATAATTCTACTTACAGAAATATTTAAAAACAGGTGAAACTAATTTATGGTGTGAAAAATGAGGACAGTAATTACCTTTGGGAGACACAATTGTAAGGGCGCCCAAGGGGGCTTCTGCAGTCCTGCTGATGCTGTTTCCTGGACTCATTGCTGGTTTTCACAGCTGTGTGTAGTTTGTGATAACTCATCAAACTGCATACTCAGTATGTGTGTGCTATTCTATTGTATGTACTATTTCAATGAAAGAGTTCCTTTCTTGTATTACAGTTATGATGAGATGGCAAAATATGACCTGCCAGCTTCTATTAGCTTCATTCTGAATAAAACTGGCCAAGAACAAGTGTATTATGTGGGTCATTCTCAAGGCACCACCATAGGTATGTATGTAAATAAGATCGGAAGTTGATATAAAGTCTTTATTACAGAGTTTGTACTTAAAAGTGAAATATAAAAAGATGTTAGTTCAAATACAGTGTATTTTAAAATGCCGAACAGAAATATTGAATAGGATAAGGAATTTTGGTAACATTTAGTCTTTTCTGAAAATTAATGGTATACAGTTCTCTTGAAATTGAAATTAATATAAGCCACAATATATGTTTTTCTAGATAAAGCAAGATGGGGATGTGAGAGGGTAGAAAACAAGTAGTTTCTAAATTCAGAGACATTTTAAAAGAAAACAAAAAAATGTACTGCCTTCTGAAGTTAAGTGGAATTTAGCTAACTAAGGTACAAGTTACATTTGGTTTACAAACAATTTTGAAAAGTTATGTGCATTTTAATTTATGCTGATTATTTAAGTAATGTGTGTTCACTGTAGAAAAACAGAAAATTTAGCAAAGTTAAAGAAAATAAAAATTGCCCATATTATAGCAAGCAAGAGTTTCTACTTGTGCCCTTTGCTCCACTGCTTCCTGAAGTGACATCCTGGGGCCAGGTGACAAGAAGTCAGAGAAGGTTGTATTAGTCTGTTTTCATACTGCTAATAAAGAAATATGTGAGACTGGGCAGTTTATAAAGAAAAAGAGGTTTAATGGACTCACAGTTTAATGGATGGTGAGCTAGGGAGGCCTCACAATCATGTCAGAAGAGCAAGGGATGTCTTACATGGTGGCAGACAAGAGAGAGTGAGAGCCAAGTGAAAAGGGGTTTCTCCTTATAAAACCATCAAATCTCATGAGACTTATTCACTGCCACAAGAGCAGCATGGGGGAAACCGCTTCCATGATTCAATTATCCTCCATCAGGTCCCTCCCACAACACATGGGAATTATGGGAACTACAATTAAAGATGAGATTTGGGTGGGGACACAGCCAAACTATATCAAGGGTTAAAAAAATGTTTTAAAGCTAGGGGCTTCTAACTGTGAGTTCCTTTGAAATCATTGGTGGTTTATTTGAACGTGGTATCTGTGAATTGTTCTTAGGGAAGGGGCATGTGGGGGGATAAAGGTGATGGGGTGAGGCTCTTGGAAATGCAGTCTGTGGTTTACATTGGAAATGGAACTGGAAAGATTTTCTGGTTCTCTCAGCCTGGATTTCTTTCAGCACTTATCTAGGTTGAGATTTGGAACTAGCATTAACAAATGCTTGATTTACTAATTTAATCAAATTCGGTGTTAGGGCACATGGAAGTTCAGTGGGCCCCATGTCAAGTGTTTTGCCTCTTGCCAGTGGTGTTGCTTGCGTGGTCTCAGGCCACTGCAAGAGGGTGGCACGGGTGATGGCCTTTGTCTTTTCTGAGAAAAGGAAATCCCAGAAGATGGAATTCCTGCTCTCCTCCCTTTGTTCTCACAGGTTTTATAGCATTTTCACAGATCCCTGAGCTGGCCAAAAGGATTAAAATGTTTTTTGCCCTGGCTCCTGTGGTTTCCCTGGACTTCTGTACTAGCCCGCTGGCCAAATTAGGACATTTTCCAGATCTTCTCATTAAGGTACTTGGAGCCCTCCCATCCCTCTCCTCTCCCCACAGATTTCCTCCTCAGATCGGAAGAACTGACCAGTGGAGGGAGAAGCTGTGCCTTTCTCCCCTGCATTTTGATATTAGTGGAGCAATGGGCTTTTCTTCTTCCATTTACCCCTCCTTCCAGACCCAGGGGTGGCCGGGGACGCCTGTCATTCCTTGCAGACTGGTGCCACGTGTACTCATGGTTAGCATTGTCAGTACAGCTCTGCCCACCTCATAGCAAGAGCAAGGAGGGTCTGGGAGAGAATCGTTTACGCATTAGTGGAGTTGCCCTTTATCCCATGAGGTGAGCCCATGCACAGAGGAGGTAGGAGATGGGAGACAGGAAATGTGCTCTTCCCAAAAGCCCATCCCTAGCTACACTGAGGGAGACCTAACAACACCATCATTACCATATTTTATAATATGGCTCCTAAACACAGCCGGTAGCTTCATCAGGGGTCTGCCCTAAATCTTCGAGACCCCAAGCTCTGTTCAAGGAAGAAATAGATTTCATGGAAAAGAGTTTTAAGTCAGCTAAGGCCAGATGGTCTATTATGCATGCATTATATGTCTTTTATGAAATATATGTTTACACACATACATATGAAATCCTGTATGGAAATATATACTTGAAATCAGGTATAATGTCTCTCATGGGCCATTTAGAAGACTTTAATAGGAAAGATGGCCTACACTCTGATCTCAAAACCTGACTTCACATAATAGGAGATTTGCTGCACCAGTGACCAGAGCATGCAGATAAGACATAGCCCCTCTGACTAAGTTTATTTTTAATGCTTTGGGTAATGGAAGCATGAATTTTCATTATAAACAGTTCAGAGATTATAAATAAAGTACTCTTCAACTATCAAGCGTTCTCCTACCACGTTTCTCAGAATTAAACACAGTGCTTATTTTGGGGTCTTTTCCTAAAGATCTTGTATGTGAATTTACATACATATAGATGTACTGAAAGAAATATATTGTTTTGCTTGTTAGCAACACCCTAATTTCTGCCTCCTTGTGTACATGTCTATCTTTGTGCCCAAATTTCCCCTTTCTGTAGGCACAGCAATCATATTGCATTAGGGCCCACCCTAATGACCTCATTTTAACTTGATTCCTCTGTAAGGAGCCTATCTCCAAATATGGCTATTCTGAGATACTGTGGGTTAGGGGTTCATTATATTTTTTTAAGGGAGATACAATTCAACTCCTAAAACTATCTTTATAGGCATTTGGGTTGTTTATTTCTGTTTGTCCCTTTAGAGGATAGACATGAGCAAGAGTGAAAATTATAAGGGGGCAGGTTTGGGTTCAATATAAGGAAGATCTTTCTCCTCTTTCCATTGCACAAGTATGTGAAGATCTTCCTTTAGAGTGTAGAGATTGCCCTGCAAATACTTGCACACAGGTTCACTGACCATTGATTAGGAACACTGTAGGCCAGGGGCTGGCAAACTTTTCAGTCAGTAAATGAAAGGGCCAGTCAGTAAATATATTTGATGTTGTGGGCCATTGGTTTCTTGTAAAAACACCGCTCTGCCATTATAACATGAAAGCAGTCAGAAACAATAGGTAGAGATGAGTGTAGTAGTGTTCCAATAAAACTTTATTTATAAAAATAGGCAGTGCTGTGGGGAGGGGGAATGGGGAGTTGTTCAATGAGTACTGAGTTTCAGTTTAGGAAGGTGGAAAAGTTCTGAAGATAGTGGCGATGGTTGCACAATAGTGTGAGTGTACTTAGTAGTACTAAACTGAACTCTTCTAAATCAGCAGTCCCCAGCCATTCTGGCACCACGGACCAGTTTCATAGAAGACAATTTTTCCATGGATGGTGTGGGGGATGGTTTGGGATGAAACCGTTCCACCTAGGATCATCAGGCATTAGATTTTCATAAGGAGCTTGCAACCTGGATCCTTCGCATGTGCAGTTTGTAGGGTTCATGCTCTGATGAGAATCTAATGCCACTGCTGATTTGACAGGAGGTGGAGCTCAGGTGGTAAGGCTCACTTGCCAGCCACTCACCTCCTGCTCTGTGGCCTGATTCCTAACAGGCCATGGCCTGGAATTGGTCTACGGTCTGGGAGTTGAGGATCCCTGTTTCAAATGATTAAAATGGTAAATGTTATATTATGTATGTTCTACCCCAATAAAAAATTTTTTTTTTGTTTTTGTTTTTAAACTTAATGAGGTGAGGGTCTTACCATGTTGCCCTGGCTGGTTTCAAACTCCTGAGCTTAGGGAGTCCTCCTGCCTTGGTCTCCCAAAGTGCTGGGATTACAGGCATGAGACACCATGCCTGGCCAATAAAAAAAAATTTAAAAACAAAAAACAAGGAGCGGGCTGGATTTGGCTTGCTGGCCAGTAGCATTGAATTAGATGGACACACCTCCGGCAGACATTGCTGATCAATCATAGTTTTGACTGTTTCTTAGAAGTAACCACAGATCCGTCAGGGTCAGATGAAAACTACTTGGGGATGGCCTTGGGATGGGGGATCATTAAGGCCCTTTCCCACTGTAGAAGTCTGCTGTAAACTTATTTTATTTTCTGCCTCCTTCTCTTCATTTGGAGAATTTAAATACACCTCTGTAATGTGTGATTTTTGCCTTAGTAAACCTCTGCAAAAGCATCCTGGTTTGAATGTCCACTGGCTGCCAGTCTCTCCTGAGACCATTTGTGGAGACACTGGGTGCTTGTCTCTGCGTCTGAGGTGAGTTATGGAGAACTGTGCACGAGAGTGAAATGCTGAGATGTTCTTGGGTTTCTTTTTATTTTGTAGGACTTATTTGGAGACAAAGAATTTCTTCCCCAGAGTGCATTTTTGAAGTGGCTGGGTACCCACGTTTGCACTCATGTCATACTGAAGGAGCTCTGTGGAAATCTCTTTTTTCTTCTGTGTGGATTTAATGAGAGAAATTTAAATATGGTATGCCTGTTTATAGTAAGACTTGATTTTCTTTTATTTGTAAATGTGCTTATTTGTGTTGAATGATGTGGGAGAGACAGGATTGACCTCATCAGAACTCTAAAGGGTCTTTCCTTTGAGAGGCACAAGAATGAACTTTGGCCAATGCCAGGAATACAGTACCACCTGCTGCTATCCTCAGGCTGGCTGCCATCACCTTCCTGTGTTGTATCTAGATGGAGACTATTGAATGAGGAGATCTGTCACAATTTAAGTTGTAATATTTATATTCATTCTAGTGATTTGTTTCTTTTAGAAATTACAGTAAGTGGTAGACATAAAGATGAGAACAGTAGACACTGGGGACTCCAAAAGGAAGGAGGGAGAGGGACAAGGGCTGGAAAACTTCCTGTTGAGTACCATAGCCAATATTGAGTACTACGGTGATGGGATCAGTAGAAGCCCACATCTCAGCATTATGCAATCTACCCTGGTAACAAGCCTGCACATGTATCTCTCCCGAATCTAAAATACACAAATTAAAAAAATTACTCTAGGTATTTAAATTTGGAATGGTCATTTACATACACATATGTGTATACTTACACACACACACACTTGTGTCTGTGTATGTATAAAAAATTTTATAAAATTTAAACCAATTTTATTTTATAAAATGTAAAGCCTTGGCCAATACTATGCCGGTGTTTCTAAATATATTTGTTAGTTTGTCATGTAGCATTTTGAAAACAGGTGTTAAAATCCTAGAATAAAGGCCCCAAGGAATTTAAGTGCCATTTTTCTTTTGTCTGATAATTGTTGTATGAAATTTGGGAAATTCAGGAAAGCACGAAGAAAAAAATGAACATGCCCTGTAAACACCACCCACACAGTCCCATGCTTACCATATTGTTGCACCTCCTTCACATGTACTCTGAGTGTGGTTGTATATATTTTTATAGGACAGATTTTTAGTCAAATAATTTTCTTCTACCTTTGATCTCATAAACTTGAGATTATGACTCTAGTTTTTAGTGATTTGAAGGGCAAAATACAATGTTTATTATCAACGCCACCTTAATGCTGTTTTCTTCATTTCAATGTATTTATTTTGCAGTCTAGACTGGATGTGTATACAACCCATTGTCCTGCTGGAACTTCTGTGCAAAACATGTTACACTGGAGCCAGGTAGGCATACCAGCAGTGCAGCTGGGCTCATGTAAAATCAACATCAGAAAGGTCTGGGCATGTATACTCTTCCCAAATAGAAAGACCATCTGCTTGCAAATCTGATCTGGTTTTTTTCCCCAGAGTCTTGGGTTTTTGTCATCATGCTTGTGTTGCTTTTGATACCCTTGGTGAGACACACTGTGTTGTGCATGGGTTCACAAACAGCTACTGGGTTGACCTCTTTCTTTTCCCTCCTCTCCCTTCCTCAAGTCTCAGGTTTATATATTCTCTCCCTTTCCTTCTCTCCCCCTTTCTTTTCCTCCTCCTGTTTCCTCCCCTCCATCTGTTTCTCACCGAGTCCTAGATTTATTTTATTTCTGTGTTGCTTCATAAAGAGTGATTTTAAAGTGGTTTTGGAGATAGAAACCACTGTTTCCACATAAGCCCTGAACACAGTATGCTTGGAACAGCAGTGGATAAACTGGAGCTAAACCAACCATAGATGTGAACGGGGGCCCCTGACTATTGAAATACAGTTTTGATTATTTTATCACATACATAAGGCACATTCATTCTAGAAAATTTGGAAAGTACATCTAGAAAAAAAATCTCCTAAAGTGAAAATAAAATCATTCTATAACCCTAGATAGAGAGGAAATGCATATCCGTAGATATTGAATGTCTCTGCATTCTGTTCTATACCTCTCTCCAAAAAGATGCTGTTGAAGACATGGATAGCAATGGTAGATGTAGAAATAGATGGATTTTTCTCCTGCTTACCATTTTACAGCTTGCTTTTCTTTTTTCACCTGACAATATGACAGGAACTTCTTTCCACCTCAGGACATAATTTTGTGCAATTTCTTTTTTAACTAAGTTCATTTTAAATATGAAACACCTCACCGTTTAAGCCCTAAACCAAGATACTGCAAGTGTCTTGAATAGTAATTTCCAAACACCTGGCAGTCACTGCTTGCATAAGAATCACTGAATTGCTTTAGAAAGTACACCCTTTAATGAACCATTGCTTTAACAAGGTAATAGGAGTTGGGATTATAGTGGAACTCTTGGATTGGCTACCCTTCAGGCTTATAAAAACAAAGACTCCTGTGTCCCAATCATTTGGACTAGAGAATCTGTACTTTTATTATTATTATTATTTATTTTTGAGACTGAGTCTTTCTCTGTCACTCAGGCTGGAGTGCAGTGCAGTGGCGTGATCTCGGCTCGCCGAAACTTCTGCCTCCTGGGTTCAAGCAATTCTCTGCCTCAGCTTCCCGAATAGCTGGGATTACAGGCACCCACCACCACGCACAGCTAATTTTTGTATTTTTAGTAGAGATGGGGTTTCACCATCTTGGTCAGGTTGGTCTTGAACTCCTGACCTTGTGATCTGCCCACTTCAGCCTCCCAAAGTGCTGGATTACAGGAGTGAGCCACTGTGACCCGCCACTTTTATTATTATTTTTTAAATTTTATTGAGGTATAAGTGACATACAATATTTAAAGTGTACAATTTGATCTATTTCAGGGTTTGTATACACATGTGAAACCATCACCGTAATCAACACAGTGAATACATCATCAGCCTGAAAGGTCCCTGCTGCCCCTTCGTGACACCTCCCCCTACCCCTCCTGTCCATCCCACTGATGGGCTTCCTGTCACGGTAGCTTAGTTTGCATTTTCTAGAGCTTGTATGAGAACAGCCATGCAGTTGATACTTGTTTTTGTCTGGCTTCTTCCACTCAGCATAATTGTTTTGCTATTTACCTATATTGTGTATGTCAGTAGTTCATTCCTTTTTATTTTTGAGGATTTGTATTTTTAAAAATTCTGCCTGGTAGATTCTTCTGCCACACCAGGTTTGGGAGTCACTGATTGGGACATCCTGATACTTTCATCTTCTTCAGTTGTCCCAGGAACTTCAACAGTGCTATAGTTCTCCTCTCCCTGGGGCTCATCTCTAAGGAACTAGGAAGAGCTCCTGGCCCTTTATAGGAACTAGAAGGCTGAGAGTTAAATGTCAGTTCCTCAGGGGCAGAGTTTGCTGTGGCCTAGAAGAGGGGCATCTGGAATGCAAATAGTTCATGACATGCTGGACAGCCCACACTTACCACTTACGGAATGCCCAAAACCTTCAAAAGTTCTCAAATTCGTAAATATTGAGGATTTTGGTTCTTGGTTCAGGTCTCTGCTTGTTTCCTTGGTCACATTTATGCTGATAGTCACTTGTTTTCTTCATATACCCTGTCACTAGAATTCCCCTACATTTTTGAGGATGCCTGGAACCTCTTACCTAATGGACATTTTCCCAAATGGCCCAATGTCTGTCACCTAAGCAGTTATGGCACCCCCAGAGATGATGGAGGGTGACTGAGCAGGCTGGAGGCAGGTGCTGAGCTTTCCTACCAGCTTAGTGACCACCAGCAGCCCATGCACAGTATACCCCAGGCCTCAGCAAAGTACAAATGGCTACTAGACCTGGGACTTCAGAGGCCCTTGGGAATGTTGAAACCAAGGCTGCCCTAGGGCAACTCCAGTTTATATTACAGACCTGTGTTGCTTCACCCTTCTGTGTCTTGGGCCTCCTCTTGGCATGGGGTTTGCAGTAGAGCCATTGGATTGGCTGTCATCTAGGCTACTGCTCTTGTTCCAGCCCTCTTATCCAGAAGCTAGCCAGGGTCAAAGGCTGCAGGGTGAGGGCCAGAGCATTGCTCTCTGCCCCATTTGTGACCTGGTGACTTTATATTCTAACTACCCTGGAATATACCTCTAGAATATTTGCAAAGCCAAGATTTGCTGTAGAAGGCAGCCTGGCCCTTTGCTCTTCTGATCACTGTACCATTTTTGTCGATAAAATGGTTGCTCTGTGCAGCGTTTTGTATGATCTTCCCTTTGGCTCTCCCTCCTCTGGGCTATTGGCCAGGGCTGCAACTGGTACAGGCTGCAGTCTCCAAGAGGCAGCCCAGGAAAAGGCTTCTGTGGAAGTTGGGTAGGTCTGGATGCCAGGCAGGCCGAGGCTAGAATTCAGGTGTGGCATTTGAGGGCTCTTATGGTATGAGTGGGGTTGACCTTAAGGGCCATTTTATTTACAGTACATTCAGAAGTTGACTTTTTGTTTAAATAATGTGTATTAACTTGTTAATAAATGCCATACCTTATTCTTTAGTGGGCTTTTTAATTTAGTGTACTCATCTTTCCATTCCCCTTATAAACCTGATGAATTTTGAAGCTCCCCAGAGTCAAGACTTGATGTTATTGCTTACTTTCTTACTGGCCCTGCCCAGAGCCCAGGTACTCACGCCTGTTTTAGAAGGCCATCCCAACATATCTTTACAGTGTTGTTCTGAACTACCTAAGGTGCTATTAAAAATGCAGATTCTTGGGCCTGAGTCCTGTGGAGACTCTGAATTCCTAGGGCTGTGATCCTGGGATCTATGTTTGAATAAGTACCTTAGGTGATTTTGAATTGTTCTTTTTTTTTTTTAAAAGGAAAAAAACATATACTTTTGGTATAATTCTAAAGAACATCATAAAAAGGATATTCAGGATAATTTTTGTTATATGTGTAATATGTTTTATGAAATTTTAGAAAATATGTGAGTGAAAGAAAAATGACTGTCTAGCACCCAGCAATAGTCACTATTAATATTTTGATATAATCTTACAATTTTATAATATAATCATTTCCATTATGGAAGTCAGATCATACTACATCTGCTTTTAAGTAAATTTTCATTTAATGAAATACCATTATATTTGTTAGATACAAGCTAAGCTGCTGTATTAGAGACCCCAAAATACAACTGCTAAATAGTTTCTTTCTTATAATAAAGTTCAGAGAGCAGAGCCCCAGACTGATGATAGAGGGGATTGTGGCTGCTTTCTGTGAGGTCATGAAGGGACCCAGTTCCCTCCATATTATAGCTCTTCCATCCTCAGGGTGCTGTCCTCTTCTGCCTGGCTGCAGCTGGGTCACCTCCGTGTCTCTTCCAACACACAGGAAGGCAGGAGAGAGGTAGCTCAGGGCAAGTGGCTTTGTGTGAAGGAGATAACTCAGAAGTGAGCAGTATGGCCATAGCCTGCCTGCTTGCAGGAGGATGAGGATGTGGTTTCTATCCTGGCAGCCATGTGCTTAGGGAAAGCTTTAGGGATTCTGTTACTGAAAGGAAGAGGCAAGAATGGTCATGAGGGACAATCTCTGCCATAATTAAAAATGCCTTTCCAGGATTTGTCATAAAGATCAGTTTTCTGTTGCTTGAATTTTATTATCATTTTGTTTTTTGCAATGATAGTTGTTTTGCAGTCATATATCATCTGTCCTTATGTGTTAGAATATTTTCTTAGGGTGATACATTCATAGTAGTAGACTTAGTAGTGCGAGAGTAGGTATAGCTTTAAGACTTCTGATACATATTGTACTCTAGAAAAGTTGAACCTGTTTACATTTTTCTTACCATTCAAGACCTAAATATAATTTTTTAAATGTCACTTTAAAACCATTTACCCTAATACTATAAGCATTTCCTCCTGATCATTATCTACATACTCTCTGTGATATGATTATCACAGAAATATAACCTTGATGCATATTCAGTTTCATTTTCTCTTTCCATTTAATATTATTTATGAGATCATTTGTAAGCCATTTTCTATTTTAACATACTTAAAACAGCGGCATACTCCTTGTGTATACTGATATATTTACCCAAATATATATTATTGGGCTTTAGCTTATTTCCAGATTTTTGTTACTATAAGTCATCTTAACACTTTTCTTTTGAAATACCCTTTCAAGTGGATAGCTTGAAATCCTAAGTGAGTCTGAGCATGAAGTCAAGTTTAGAAGTTCAGTCTGAGCTATAGGCAAGTTTCACCTCATGCTCACGCTGGTGCTTTATGTGAATGCTGAAGGGTATGTCACAAAGTGATGAACTGCTGTCTGTGTTCAGTGGCAGAGTAGTTTGCATCAATATGATTTTGACTGACAACGATGGGGAACAGATGCATTAACAGGTGCTGTGAATCCAAATTTTGTATTGCTTGTTAAATATGCCGCAGGTATTTAATATCTGTCATTTGCAATGGCAAAAGCAGATGCCAAACATTTCTCCTGTAGTATATCATCTTACTCTGTCTTTTATTACATCAAACAATAGAATTTTATGTAGTTGGTAAGAAAAGACTTCACATAAATCAATGCAGTTTTGACAAAGAATGTCTGGACGTTTCTTTTCACCAGGCGCCACCTTGTGGCCAAAACTTACCATTTTCAATTCATTTGGCTTGCCAGTTTTGGGTTTAATTCTTGACATACATTTAATTTGAGAGTGTAGAGGAAATATGGATTTGCATTATTTTGAATTTAAAAAATAAGTGACTTTTTGCTAACATTTTTATATTATACGATTTTAAATATAAATAAATGTAAATTTCAATGCAATTTCAATTTCATGGCTCTAATATTCCTAACTAGTTAGAATTGTGCTCACATGCAGTACTACTTGGTGATTGTACTGGTACCAGTGCTTAAGAAAAAGAAGTGTTTAATCAATACAGTCATTAAAATTTGACTAAGTAATATAACTAGACAAGTAGAATGGGTAAATAGAAAATATTATACAGTTGTCCCTCCAATATCTTTGCGGACTGGCTCCAGACACTTCTCTCCAATTTAGAGATAGACACTAAAGTCCCTTATATAAAATGGGGTAGTATTTGCATGTAGCCTATGAACATCCTTTCATATGCTTCAAATTATATCTAGATTACTTATGAAGCCTAATACAATGTAAATGCTATGTAAGTAGGTGTTATACTGTGTTTTAAAATTAGTATTTTTTATTGTTTTATTGTAATCATTTATTGTTTTTTCCAAATATTTCCAATCTGCAAAATATCACTTGGTTGAATCCACAGATTCAAAACTGTGGATATGGAGAGCCAATTGTATAATTATTTTCTCTCTCTCTCTATATCCATCTCTCTATAAATATACATATATATGTATCTATCTGCATATCTTTATTTCCCAAGTAAAATCACTAACTCTTTGAAAAAGTTTAGGATGCAAATTTCAATAGAAAATGTCAGCATAAAGTTCCCCTAGCAGGAGCAACTGTTGATCTAGTATAATAATTCACAGGTTATCATCTGTATAGCTGCTTTCTTGTATCACGTAGTAGCTGCTTAAAAATCATACAGTGAGAAATTGAGTCATTCAGTAAAGTAGGAAAAAACCATGCCATTTTATTTAAAATAATGTCTTGGAAATAAAGAGTAACTCTGGCTATTGGTGTAAAGTTGGTTTTGAGGTCATGGCTGGCTCCAGCAACTTATCTGTCTATGATGTTATCACTAACTTCAACGTCAGATAACTTTTTTTTTTCCAAATTATCTTCTTTTAGGCTGTTAAATTCCAAAAGTTTCAAGCCTTTGACTGGGGAAGCAGTGCCAAGAATTATTTTCATTACAACCAGGTAAAGTTTTCAGTTTTTTCATTAAAGGGGGCTGTGAAAACTCATCAAGAAAGCCAGTCTGGCCTATCAGGATTCTGGCCAGGCTCAGGTGCTGTGGGAAATGTTTGGGGGAGTTGACTATTGTTTGTTTTCCATCAGTCCATTCAGAACAACCCAAGCTTTGTAGCTGATATTGTGGACTGGGCCTCCTCTCTTTGTCTTTTCCCCAGTTCTAAATAAGAGTCATCACTGTTATGCATTATTCAGACTGATCGCAAACACAGCCTGTAGAATCAGACAGTCCTAGATCTGTTATCTGGTAGCTGTGGAGCCCAGGCCAAATGACGTTGCTTAAGCTTCTTCTTCCCTGTGTAAATAAAATGAGCATTTATTAGCACACTAAATGCACTGAAGTGTGAGACACCTTGCTCTGGTTTTTTTGTTTGTTTTAAATTCCCAGGACATCTCTGTGACATAGCGTGATTATCATCTCTGACTTAAAGATAAGGACAGTAAGGCTTAGAGAATTTCTGTGACTTGTCTTACACTCAAATGGAGGAAGTAAGAGGGCATGACTCTAAACTCTTTCTAACCATTCGGTTCTATTTCTTTGCATCTACCACCTATGGAGTACAGTGCTTTCTTTGCCATGGATTAAACGCTAATTTTGGTGCCCAGCCTACAGCAGCAGCTCCACAGCTAGTGGTGATTATAATTAGGATTCTTTCATTTGGGGTTAGATTTATTATTTTGGTGCTGGTAATGGTAACTTGAAAAGATACTCAAAGGGATTTAAAAAATTTAGTCTGGGTTGGTGCAGAGGATGATCCAAGATGGCCAAATAGGAACAGCTCTGGATTGCAGTTCCCAGCGAAAGTGCAGAGGGTTAGTGATCACTGCATTTCCAAATGAATTTCTACTGCCCACAGACCAGGAGATTCCTGGGTGGAAACATGCCACGAGTCTCCAGCATGCCTGTTTCAGCTGGCTTGGTGGGTCTCCGCACAAAAACTCACACAAATCTGGGCACCGTTTCAACTGACGACTAGAACGCCTGATAGACAGTCGCCCATTCAACTGAAAGAAAGGGGGCTGAAACAGGGAGCCAGGTGATCTGGCTTGGCCAGTCCCACCCCCACAAAGATCAGCAATCTGAAACGCTCTGGATTGAGAGTTTCACAGCAAGCACAGCTGGACCCAGGATGGTCCAGCTCTATGGGGGTAAGGGCGTCCACCATTACTGAGGCAGTCCACCGTTATCAAGGCAGTCTGCTATTACCAAGGCAGTCTGCCATTACTGAGACAGTCTGCCATTACCGAGGCAGTCTGCCATTACAGAAGCAATCCACCATTACCAAGGCAGTCCGCCATTACAGAGACAGTCCGCCATTACTGAGGCAGACTGCCATTACAGAGGCAGTTCTAACTGTACCTCTGTAAACAAAACTGAAAGGAAGTTCACACAGCAGCTGGGCAGAGCCCACGGCAGCTCAGCAACGCCTCTGCTGGCAGACTGTAACTAGGCTACTTCCTTGCTGGGCAGAGCATTTCTGACAAAAGGCAGCAGCACATCAGTCCATTTTCACATATTTTGGAGAGTATGCAATTTGTGGCCATCTATTCAGAAATAATTAAGTAATCTGGGTAATTTTCATGACATGATAGCTACTTCAAATCTAGTTAGAAAACTATTAACACTTAAGAGGTGTTCCTTAATTGGCAACCTGGAAAATCTTTAGCTCAATTGGTCATCAGAGTACAGTCTTCATTTTTGCTGCTTATAAATTACCTAAGACTGAGGTGTGAGAGGGAAAAGTGATATGTATAATAGCTTAAATAAAATATATTACATTCGCCTCTTCATATTTATATTTTAGCAATCAAACCGAATCATCAGAAAGATGTATATTTAGACCCCATTATTTTGTCTTTTTGTAGAATCACTTTAATGAAATTACTGTTTTACATATGCTATCAGCCTACATTGAAGTATATAATTAAAAAGAGTCCTAGAAACTAGCTACTTATTGTACTTTACTGACAGAAAGCTTTTGAGGATTTTCTCTGTGATACATTTTCCAATTTTCTAAAGACCCACTGCAGACATTTCTCTCTATGTTTTATACCAGGAAAACTGTTTCCCATGAACATTTCATTTCATAATACTTTTGTAAACACAGGGGCTCTTGCCCCTTTGCTTTTGCTACTGTGTAGGTCCAAGCTAAATTTGTGGGTCATTTCTTACCATTGCGCAGAGACTGTTATATAAACTTTGCATATTAACCTCACTCATGGCTTCATGTGTATCTTGCATTATGTTTAGTTATGTAATCTGCTTCAAACAACTTCTTCCAGTGATATAATAATAGATATATAGACTGATTTAGGAGTAGGAAAGATTGGTGGACAAATAGATCCTGGCCTTGGCATCAGAGAGATTCATTATGCCAACCACAAACTTACTCTTACTCCACAAAAGCCATTTCATGAATTTATGCTGTTGCCCAAAAGGGATGAAAAGAGACTATGACTGACTCAGTGCAAAAAATCTATATGACAGGAGTTACAACTCACACACATGTCCTTCAGTCATTATTCTTATACTCTGTTTATCAGTGATGGGAAGCTATATTATTATGGGCTGAAAGTCAATCTATGTTACTGTAGGCATGATTTCCATTAGTATTATGAGCTTGAAATATGAAAGCAACTTAAATTGCCCAGAGGTGTCAGGTGATATGGGATTTCAGAACATGTATCAACTCATTTCAACAAAATTAACATTTTTGTTTGAACTATCCAGTTAAATGAAAAAGTTGAAGGATAATTGCTTCAATGATTTGTAACATTTTATGGAAAGTTGATTAAAATGTTCTGGTTGTCCTTTCAAGATATTAAAAAAGGCATATTATTCTGGGTATATTGTCTGTTCCTCCAAGAAATAAAAGGATTGACTGATCAATGGATTGATTGAAATTTCTGCTTTTTATTAAATTGTTTGGTGTCATGGCAACCTAGGCTTTGTCTCTCTCTTAAGACAGAAGCAGATCATGACATTTTTATTACATGTCTTCAAGAATGACAGCCATGACACATCCTCCCTTGACAGGGAAAAGTGTAATAATGTTCCCAGATGCCTAAGGTTCTGGCACTTGCATTACCAGTGAAGCAGGTGGTCAAATAACTCTGATCTCTTGCTATATAAGAGAGTACCAGGAAGGGACTCTCATACACATCACCCCACCAAGTAATCTTTAGAATGACCAAGCAATTCTTCACTTTCTTTGGTGAACTCAAGATGTGGTCAACAGGATATGAAATGTCTGGATCAAAAAAGAAGAATCTCAATTGAAAATTTCTGTTCCAGGAGCTGTGGCTCAGGCCTATAATCCCAGCACTTTGGGGGACCAAGGCATGAGAAAGCTTGAGGCCAGGAATTTGAGACCAGCCTAGCCAACATGGCGAAACACCATCTCTACTAAAAATACAAAAAGTCCAGGGTGTGGTGACGTGTGTCTGTAATCCCAGGTACTCAGAAGACTGAGGCATGAGAATCACTTGAACCCAGGAGACAGAAGTTGCAGGGAGCCAAGATCGCACCACTGTACTCCAGCCTGGGCGACAGAGTAAGACCCTGTCAGAAAGGAAGAGAGAAAGAGAGGAAGAGAGGAAGGAAAGAAAGAGGGAAGGAAGGGAGGGAGGGAGGGAGGGAGGAAGGGAAGGAAGGAAGGAAGGAAGGAAGGAAGGAAGGAAGGAAGGAAGAAAGGAAGGAAGGAAGGAAGGAAGGAAGAAAGAAAGAAAGGAGGGAAGGAAAGTAGGGAGGGAGGGAAGGAAGGAAGGGAGAAAATTTCTGGATGGTAGGTCCAATTTCACATCAAATTATTTGTCTTTTTTAAAACTTTTATTTTAACTTCAGGGGTGCATGTGTAAACTTGTATGAAGGGGGTTTTTTGTACATATTAATTCATCATCCAGGTATTAAGCCTAGTACCTATTAATTATTTTCCCTGATCCTCTCCTTCCTTCTACCCTCCACCCTCCAATAGGCCCGAGTGTCAGTTGTTCCCCTCTATGTGTTCTCATCATTCAGCTCTCACTTATAAAAATGAGAACATGAGGTATCTAGTTTTCTGTTCCTGTGTTAGTATGCAAGGATGATGACCTCCAGCTATTTTTCTTCTTGCAGAACTTCCTTTAATATATTTCACAGAGTACTACTGTTGGTGACAAATTATCTTTGTATGTAAAAAAAGTCACCATTTTGCCTTTAAAAATATAGTTTTTTAAATATTCAAAAAAAGATATTTGCCATTGTATAAGAATTGCCAGTATGGTGACTGATTGCCTTCACAGTTTATGCTGGATCCACGTAAATATGAGAATGCAGAACCACCCTTTGTGAACACTGAGTTGTGCTTGGCTGGCCTTAACAAGATAAGGTTGATCCGGTAGATTTGATTTCTGAGAGTGGAGGGGAATGGCCAGAAAGTGATTTGCTCACGAAACTTCCAGATTTACCCCCAAACTGTGTTCTCGAGTTTAGTGTTCCTTATCTCAGTCAAGGAAAGTCTCATGAAATAAGTTATTAAAGCAAGAAAATTGGGAGTCATCTTTTTAACCTCCTTTGCCTTTACTTCTTATTTGAAATTCATTAGTAAACACTGCGTATTGAGACATAAAATTTCTCTTGTATGTCTCACTATGTTCCTCTCTTATTACCTTTCTCACACTATTACATATACCCCAATCACTGAAGTGCTAATTTTCCCTTCCCTTCCATTTGAATCTATTTTCCACTCCAAAACAAGAACAATCTTTAAATAACTATAAATCCAAATTCATCAGTGGTATGCTTATATTATAACAGTGTATTTCCATCACACTGTAGAAGCAATACTAAAGTAAAATCATAGTTAGAAGGTGTGTGAGGTGGTGGCAGGGGGGGCTCTCCTTACTCATTTGTTCTGGAGCTCCCTCTTGGGTTGGCAATATGATAGCTCATGATGCCAGATGGTGTCAATGAATCATATTCAGAATGTTGACTGAATTTCTGAGGAG
>CAUYLG010062883.1:0-27164 GCA_963573385.1 Cacajao melanocephalus | reverse complement strand
CTCTTCTTGAGGAATATCTTTGTGGTGTTCTCTGTATTTCCTGGACTTGAATGTTGGCCTGCCTTGCTAGGTTGGGGAAGTTTTCCTGGATAATATCCTGAAGAGTATTTTCCAGCTTGGATTCATTCTCTTCATCACATTCAGGTACATCTATCAAACGTAGATTAGATCTTTTCACATAATCCCATATTTCTTGGAGGCTTTATTTCTTTTCACTCTTTTTTCTCTAATCTTCCCTTCTCATTTTATTTCATTGAGTTGATCTTCAATCTCTGATATCCTTTCTTCTGCTTGGTCAATTTGGCTATTGAAACTTGTGTATGGTTTGTGAAGTTCTTGTGCTGTGTTTTTCATCTCCATCAAGTTGTTTATGTTTTTCTCTAAGCTGGTTATTCTAGTTAGCATTTCGTCAAATCTTTTTTCAAGGTTCTTAGTTTCTTTGCATTGGGTTAGAACATGTTCCTTTAGCTCAGAGAAGTTTGTTATTATTCACCTTCTCAAGCCTGTTTCTGTCAATTTTTCAAACTCATTCTCCATCCTGTTTCTTTTACCTTGCTGGTACGGAGTTGTGATGCCTTGGAATAGGAGAGGCATTCTGGTCTTTGATGATTTCATCCTTTTTGTGCTGGCTTCTTCCCATCTTTGTGGATTTATCTACATTTGATCTTTGAAGTTGGTGATTTTGGATGGAGTCTCTGAGTAGACATCCTTTCTGTTGATGTTGAAGCTATTTCTTTTTGTTTTTTAATTTGCCTTCTTACAGTCAGGCTCCTCTGCTGTAGGACTGCTGGAGGTCCACTCCAGACCTTACTTGCTTGGGAATCACCTGCAGGGGCTGTGGAGCAGTGAGAATTGCTGTCTGATATTTCCTCTGGCACCTTTGTACCAGAAGGATACTCACCAGATGTCACCCAGAGTTTTCCTGTATGAGGTGTTTTTTTGGTTATACAGGGATCAGGGAGCTGCTTGAGGAAGCAATCTGTCACTTGCCTGCCTGCAGTGGTGCTGCTGGGCTGCTTTGGACTCAGCCCGGCTGCTGTGTAGGCTTCTTTGGGCTTTCGTTTACACAGGAGAAATTTGACCTGCCTTCACAATGGCGGACACACTTTCCCCCACCGAGCTCATTAGTCCTGGGTCAAGCTCAAACTGATGTTCATCCTGGGTCGAGCAAAACTCTCAAATGAGAGGGCTTCAGATTGCTGGTCTTTGTGGGGGTGGGACCTGCCAAGCCATATCACCTGTCTCCCTGCTTTCAGCTCTTTCTCTTTCTCAGAGGTGGGTAGATCCATCCTACAGGCATTCTCAGCACTAGTCAAAACTTCTGCCCAGAACTGTGCTGAGAACTGGTGGGGCCGGGCTGACTGGAGCTATTGCTCAGATCTGTGTTGGTAACTCACAGCGTTATTTAGCCTGGTGGTGTTCTGCTGGACTGAAGGTTGCAAAGGCCATGGGAGGAGCATAGTAACTGAACGGGAGTGCTGAGGGGGTAAAGTCCCTGATCCTCCAGTCAGTTGCACTTCCTGGATGGGGCAGCACCCTATCCTGCCTCGGTCTGCCCTTCTTTGGCTACACCCACTATCCAACCAGTCCCATTGAAATGAACCTGGTACCTAGGTTGGAATTGTGGAGATCACTCTCCTTCTGTGTCTCTCTCACTGGGAACTGCACTCTGGAGCTGTTCCTATTTGGCCATCTTGGCAGGAGTCCTCTCTGCCTCTTTTCTTATACGCATCCTGTGAACAAGCCAAAGGATATCTTCATGACAGTTCACTTTTCCATAGCAAAGTATAAAATTTGAATGAATGAAACTGATATGGCCTCTTTGAAAATCACCTCTTTGATGAATTTTACTCTGCATCTAGTCCACTGTGTATTTCCTTACTGGCCCTTGCACTCTGGCCTATCCATTCACTTTTCTTCCAAAGCACCCATGTTTTATGGTGCTGGGATGAGTTATGCCAAAACATATTTTTAAAAAATTTCTGAGCACTTTTAGAAAGTAATTAAAAGTTTTTCCTTGATAACACTCTCTCCTACATCCTCCTTTCATTAGCAGAAAGCATGGATATGTTTTCTAACATTACTTCTATGTATGTTTTTTAAAAAATGCAGCCCCTTTTCTACTTATACTGTAAGTGGAGAATAAATAGAAATAACCAGAAGCTTTTTTAAGGTGAGATTTTCTTTAAAAAAAAAAAAAAAGAGAAACAAAGGAGATAAAAGCAAAGGAGTGACACTAGGATTCTTTTGATTGCGGTAAAGGGGTGGTGGTGGCGAAGCATCTGATAATGATAACTACAAAGTTGATCAATTAGAAAAGCTATGATCGGCCAGACATGGTGGCTCATGCCTGTAATTCCAATACTTTGGGAGGCCAAGGCAAGCAGATCACAAGGTCAGGAGTTCGAGACCAGTCTGGTGAAAACATGGTGAAACCCTGTCTCTACTAAAAAAATACAAAAAAATAGCTGGGCGTGGTGGCGGATGCCTGTAATCCCAGCTACTCTGTCGCAGGAGAATTATTTGAACCTGAAAGGGGGAGGTTGTAGTGAGCTGAGATCATGCCATTGCACTCCAGCCTGGGTAACAGAGTGAGACTCTGTCTCAAAAAAGAAAAAAAAAAGAAATACATAAATAAAAGAAAAGTTATGATTACCTAGAGTCAGACAAATTGAAAAAGAAGCAAATTTACATATTACTCAGAAGTTTCTATTTTTTTTTCTTTTAAAAACTGGATCTTGTTCTGTCACCCAGGCTGGAGTGCAGTGATACTATCATAGCTTACTGTGACCTCGAATTCCTGGGCTCAAGAGATCTTCCAGACTTAGCCTCTGGCATGTGGCACCAGGCTTGGCTAATTTTTTATCTTTTGAAAAGAAGATTCTCCTTCTGTGGTCCAGGCTGGTCTTTAGCTCCTGGGATCAAATGATCCCCCTGCCTCTACCTCCAAAAGTGCTGGGTTTACAGTTGTGAGCCACTGAGCCCTGCCGAAAGTTTGTATTTTTAATAGAAGGTCCTACTACTATTTCAGTTTGAATTGTTAGATTTCAAGGAATGCCTATTTGAATAGATAATTAACACTACATTAACTCTCACTTCTGATGAATGTTAAATCAATATTGACTTGGACGAAAAATACCTTAGACAGACTGGCATGGAGAATGATGTGAAAGGCTAAGGTAAGGAGAAAGACCAAAGATGGACTTGTAATTATATCTTTACAGGTTTTACTTACACACTTCAAAATAAAATAGATGTATTCATATAGGTGTAGAACTTGAATTTGAATGTACACTGAGTTAACATGGCCAGTTTTGTTCAGCAGCTAAGATATGGAGGAAAGAAAAAATAGTTAAAAATAGTTGCATGTCAATAAAGAGGTATGAATTAGATGACATCCTCTTATTTAACACTATTACAAATATGAGTTTGGATAGGTCACTGGACTTTCTTAATTCATTTTATACGTAGGCCCTATCCTGGATGCTAACAGTACCACAGTGACTAGGATGAAGTCTCTGCATCTTAAGCAGCCTATAGTCTAGTGAATTCATGAGAAGCACCAAATATGGTATGGGAAAACTCATCAAGTACCTGTTACTTTTTGATTGATTCTGGCCTTCCTTTGTAATGTGGAAAATTATGGTGTGGTCTTAGCTTTGCCTCTGGTCACAGATTTATATTGACTTCATCCATTTATTCATTTATTCATCCACTCAATATGTTTTGGTCACCTACCATGTGCTAGATCCTGTACCAAGTGCTTTAGATATCCTCATGGAACCTGATATCCTTTCTTTCAAACAAACCAACACAGATTTAGGAACACATCAATAATCTTTGCAGTCCAGTATGTGTTAAATTTGAATTATGGGATTACTGAGTGTCAAAACCAACCACATATGAAAGTTAAATTATGACAGATTACAGTCTTTGAGGACTGCTTGCTGACAACGTATCACTACAGTTATATGAAAACAGGAGATAATATGAAGACAGAATACCTATACTATGTTTAAATATTTAGTTGGCAAGTGTTGCTCTTAATAATACTCATGTATCAAAATTCAGCCCAATGAGTTTTTGTTTCCTCCTGGTCATTTGAATAATCCCTCAGATAAAGTCTTTTACATTATGGTAAGATGACCAGGTCCACATGACCACTGCCCACCTCACTGTATCATTTCTTGGGATTCTCAGCTGCACTTCCTCATATATCATCACCTTTTAGCCTGTTCTGGTCACTCCATCTCACACTTCATCGCTTCTTGCATTCTTTCAGAGCTCTCAGTTCTGTTACACAATCTATCTCTGTTGTCCACTAATTCGTCATTTCTAAACCAAATGTAAAGTAATTAGACTTCATTGGTATCTAGCACAGTTATTTTTAGTTGATTAAAACATGAACTATTCTGTTCATTATCAAAAAGGAGTAATTTCTATGATAAAATGTGGACAAGAAGGTATTGCATGCTATTACATACTTTCTGGGCTTTATTCCTCCTTATGCTGATTTCTTTATTCTTCCTTATGTTGATCTGTGAACCTGAGTAGGCAACTTATTACTAGGCACCTTTGTTACATTAAACTGAAAGGACTAAAGATACACGCTGACTGTCCTGTTTGTTGAGGTGTCACCATTATGAGTTGGTCATGTAGCTCTTGGTGATGTCAACTTAGGAATGTTATTACATTGAGTACATTTCAAAGTAGTAAGTATCCTTTTTTGTCACTGTCTTTACCCTAAACAGCGAAGTCATTTCTTATATTCTGATTGAAAAATCCAAGCTGAATGTTTGTGAATCTGGATTATCTAAAAGAAAATCTCTGTATAAGATTGAAAGTACTATTTTTATACGATTGACTGTTTATTTAATAGATTTTTTCTGAGTGAATTATTCTTTCAAGTGTTCTAATGCAAAGTTGTCAAAGTGTATTTTATTAAATAATGGAAATGGTCATAGCAAGTATATTATTATTCATAATCACTATACTTTATGCATTTAGATGCTCACATTTTGCTAAGTGTAATTTCCCACTCTTTGCTAATATAATGATCTCAAATTACCCAGGTAGATTTTCCAACACTCCATGTCCACTAAAATCAGAGGTAATACATTTAAAAATTCACCATCCCCACAAGGTTACTGCAGTTATTATTATTATTATTATTTTTCATGCCATTGAGTTACAATTTGGTTTGACAGAGTTTAGGGGAGGCTGGCCAGGAATGGCAAGATATAATGTTAAAGGTATGGTGATTTCTAATTGTTTCATTTTACTAATTCTAGAAGTTATATTCATTGACATATGATATCTCTCATCGATGTGATTAGCTCATTATTTAATTAGTCTTTGTGTAAACTGAATTTATACTATTAAAGGGGGAGACCATGCCTACAGAGACACTTTTATTATTATTTAGAATGGTATTTACTCCTTAGAACATTATTTTATCTTAAAAAAATCTTAAAATATCAAACTGCTGCTAATTTAGGGTTACTATCCTCCTTGGATGCCTGATTACTCTCTAGGTACTAAATCATGATATTAATCACATATGTTACAGCTAAGCAGCCAGGTGTGTGTTGTCAATTTTTAATTTTGTTTTTATTTTACTCTGGTCTGTGGAATTCTAGACTTTGTTTATTCAGAAGATGATGAGAAAGCCCTGCTTTTGGAGTACTCCATAAAAATTTACAAAGACAATGCTTTTTTCCTTTAGTAAAAACAATGCACTTTATTTACTTTAACGACTGCTTGAATTTGTAACTGGTTTGCATTTTAAAGCACTTTGATATTTGTTGGTGGTTTTTTTTTTTTTTGTAAATTTAAGGGATGTACATCAGAATACAAATAGATTGATGAGTCTTGACTGACTTTAGAAACTGGAGTTTTCAATTTAATTGCAAGAATCCAAGAAAATGAATGTTAAAGTTCACAGAATAAGAAGATATCTATGCAACAATCCTGCATGATCTGCACATGTACCCCAGAACCTAAAGTACAATAAAAAAATAGAAGAAGAAGATATGGTGTTATAGACCAATGGAACAGAATATGGAACTCAAATAAGTCCACACACCTACAACCATTTGATCTTCAACAAACCTGACAAAAGCAACAAGGAAAGGATTCCCTCCCTATTCAATAAATGGTGCTGGGAGAACTGGCTAGCTTAATGCAAAAGATTGAAATCGGACCCCTTCCTTATGCCACCTACAAAAATTAACTCATGGTGGATTAAAGACTTAAATGTAAAACCCAAATCTATAAAAACCCTGTAAATAAGGGGTGGGGAAGCAAGCTGGAAGGACTTTCTGTAATCTTTTACTGCATGAAGACATAAAACTTACCTTATGATTGGGTTCAGATGGCAAAGGTGGGATTACCAGAATGATGGATTTTAGCAAAAGCACCTACCTGCCAGATCATATAGATTATTTTAGGACATGTCAAGTAGTTTAGCATTTATTCTGAATGCTCTTGAAGGCCACTGACTTTAAACAGCAAAAGGCAAACGAAGATTTGAGTTTTAGAGAGAAACCTCTGATGATAGTAGTGGACAGTGAAATGGAAGGGGATGAAATCGGAGGCAGGGAGCCATTGCAGAAGTTAAGGTGGAAGAGGATGAAGTCTTGACTTAAGACATGGAAAGATGTGAATGAATTTAAGACATATTCATGAGGGGTGGGTGCAATGACAAGTCAAAGATGGCATCTGAAGTTCTTATTGAGGAACTAGTTTGAAGTACCATTTGATGTCATTTTGTAAATGGGAATACAGAAAGAGAAGGAAACTATATTAGTTTTTAAAAATTATCTTGAAAATTGTACAGCTCATTACAAAAATTAGATCAATACAGAAAGGTCATAAATGAAAGTTAAATATTATCTCAAATCTCAGAATTCAGAAATATTTATTGTTAATTTCTGGTACATTTAATCCCAGACATGTTTCTATGGAAAAAAATATACACATAGAAAGATGAATAAATTTCAAGATTTACTTAACTTCAGATGAACAGCTTTTTACTATATAGAATAACAGTTTCTAAAAGTATCCTCTAAAGATAATGGGAAAGATTATAGAATATATCAAGAGCCATTTTGGTTTGTAAGTACACATTACATTTCTAATATTATTCTATGAATTCAAGTTCAGTTTTAAAAGTCAGTATTTGAGATGCTTATGGGATGTTCATATGAAATTGTCCTTTAGTCAGGTGAATTTGTGGTATTGGATTTACAGTGAGATCAGAGCTGGAGATATTGATGCAGGCCATGTTATTTGTCCAGGCTTAAATTTAAACCCTGAAGAAGTAACACTGGATTAGTATGTAGAATCACTGAGGCCTCAGATAGAGCCTTAAAGGGAACTTAAGCATTTAAGAAATGTGAGAAATAGTTGACCCTCCCATCCCCAAAAGTATCTATTTAGGTAGAAGTAAACAAAAAAAGATTTGATTCTATAAAATGCACAAAAGAAAAACATGGAAAAATTTGTCTATAGTATTAAATGTCACAGAACAATCAAGTAAGATAAGTTGGATAATTATCCACTGGCTGTAACAATTTTGGAACAGTCTGAATAGCCATTTGGTCTTATTATGAACAGTTTAGTAGAGCAGTAGAGACAGAAACAACGTATAGTGAGTGAAGAGTTAAGGGGTAAAGCCCACTCTTAAGAAACTTGGATGTGAAGGTCAGGGGAAGCTAGAGAGATTGTTCTAGAGAAGAATAGAGTTGGGAGTGGCTTGTTTTCTCACACGGGATATTCATTTTAAAAAATTGTCTTGAAAAATTGTACAAGCTCATTGTACAAGGCTCAAATATATTAAGTGCAGGTGGTAAAATCCAAAACAGTAGAAGAGGCTGAAGTGTAGGAGAAAGAAGAGCTGGTTGGTGAAGCAGAGACCCTATGTAAGTGAGAGATATGGACTGCAGGACCACTTTGAGCAGGAGGCTGGACATCCCATTCTCTGAGATTACAGGTGTGTAGGAATGCAGATATACTTACATAGGAACATAGGGCTTTAAGAATATCCTTCCTAAATAATGTTCAGCTCTTTGTCTCTACCCAAATCTCATCTTGAACTGTACTTCCCTCAAGAGAGGGACCTGGTGGGAGGTGATTGGATCATGGGGACAGTTTTCCTCATGCTGTTCTAATGACAGTGAGGGAGTTTTCATGAAATTTAATGGTTTTAAAAGTGTTTGGCAGGTCCTTCCTCCAACCCCTTCTGCCACCTTGTGAATAAGGTGCTAACTTCCCCTTTGCCTTCTGATTGGAAGTTTCCACAATTTCCCAATTATGGGAACTGTGAGTCAATTAAACGTCTTTTGTTTGTAAATTACCCAGTCTCAAGTCATTCTTCATAGCAGTGTAAAAATGGACTAATACAGAGAATTAGTACCAGGAGTGGGGCACTGTTATAAAGGTAACCTGAAAATGTGGAAGTGACTTTGGAACTGGGTAACAGGCAGAGGTTGAAATTGCTTGGAGGGCTCAAAAGAAGATACGAAGATGTGGGAAAATTTGAAACTTCCTAGAGACTTCCTAAATGGTTTTGACCAAAACGTTGATTGTGATATGGACAATGAAATTCAGGCTGAGGTGGTCTCAGATGGAGATGAGGAACTTATTGGAAACTGGAGCAAAGGTCACTCTTGCTATGCTTTAGTGAGGAAACTGGTGCCCTTTGCCCATGCCCTAGAGACCTGTAGAACTTTGAACTCGAAAGAGGTGAATTAGGGTATCTGGTAGAAGAAATTTCTAAGCAACATAGCATTCAAGATGTGATCTAGCTTACTTTGAAGGCGTTCAGTTACATGCATTTGCAAAGAGATGATTTGAAACTGGAACTTAAGTTTAAAAGTGAAACAGAGCACAAAGGTTTGGAAAATTTGTAGCTTGATCATGTGGTGGAAAAGAGAAATCTATTTTCTGGGGTGAGATTCAAACCGGCTGCAGAAATTTGCATAAGTAACCAGGAACCAAATGTTAATAGCCAAGGCAATGGGAAAAATGTCTCCAAGGGGATGTCAGAGATCTTCATGGCAACTCTTCCCATCAAGGGCCAGAGGCCTAGGAGGGAAACATGGTTTCATGGGCTGTGCCCAGAGCCCCACTGCTCTGTGCAGCCTTGGGACTTGATGCCCCACATCCTAGCCATTCCAGCTCCAGCTGTGGCTGAAAGGTGCTAAAGTACAGCTTGGGCTGTTGCTTCAGGGGGTGTAAGCCCTAAGACTTGGTGGCTTCTATGTGATATTGGGCCTGCAGATGCACAGAAGACAAGACTTGAATTTTGGGAGCCTCTGTCTAGATTTCAGAGAATGTTTGGAAACACGTGGATGTCTAGGCAGAAGTCTGCCTCAGGGTTGGAGCTCTCATGGAGACCATCTACTAAGACAATGCAGAAGGGAAATGTAGTGTTGGTGACCCCACACAGAGTCTCCACTGAGGGCCACTTTCCTCTAGACCCCAGAAAGGTAGATTTACTGACAGCTTGCACTGTGCTGCTGAAAAAGCTGTAGGCACTCAGTGGCAGCCTGTGAAAGAAGCTGCAGAAGCTGGACCCTGCAAAACCACAGGGGCAAAGCTGTCTGAGGCCTTGGAGCCCTCCCCTTACATCAGCATGCCCTGGATATGAGACATGTAGTCAAAAGAGACTTTAGATCTTTAAAATTTAATGACTGTCCAGCCAAGTTTTGGTCTTGCATGGGGCCTGTGGCCCCTTTTTTTGGCCATTTTTTCCCATTTGGATTGGAAACATTTATCTAATGCTTGTACCTCCATTGTGTCTTGGAAGTAACTAATTTGCTTTTGATTTTACAGGCTCACAGGTGGAAGGGACTTGCCTTGTCTCAGATGAGACTTTGGACTTTGACTTTTTAATGCTGGAATGAGTTAAGGCTTTAAAGGACTGTTGGGAAGGCATAATTGATTTTGAAATGTGAAAAGGACATAAGATTTGGGAAGGTCCAGGGGTAGAATAATATGGTTTGGCTCTGTGTCACCACCCAAATCACATCCTGAATTGTAATCCCTACATGTTGAGGGAGGGACCTGATGGGAGGTGATTGGATTATGGGATCAGTTTCCCTTATGCTATTCTTGTGATAGTGAGGGAGTTTCATGAGATCTTATAGTTTTAAAAGTATTTGGCAGTTCCCCTTCTTCTCTCTCCTGCTGCCTTGTGAAGAAGGTGTTTGCTTCCCCTTTACCCTCTGTCATGATTGTAAGTTTTCTGGGGCCTCTCCAGCCATGCAGAACTGTGAGTCAATTAAACATCTTTTGTTTACAAATAACCCAGTCTCAGGTCATTGTTTATAGCAGTGTGAAAATAAACAAATACACTAAATAACATGTGTTTTCTATGTTATGAAGAGGGTAAGATAATCTGGTGTGAATGGGTAAAATGGCATTTGAAAAAGGAGTCTGAAGAATTGTAAATGTAAATAGTAAATAGTAAAGCTTGTGGTGGTAAAGGCAAAAGTAGCAGCTTAAGGACACACAAAAGGACTGCTGATCAGCCCCAAAGGCTTGACCAAAGCCAGAAACAATATTTCTTTTTGATGCCAGATTCCATGGCGTTATGATTCTCTTCATAGAATGTAGGTGCAGAAGGGGGACACAGCAATGGTAAGATTGATCCAGTGGTTTTAATTATTTCTATTTTCAAGGTTAATAGTCCTTGATCAGAGAATATTTGAAGTGATAGATCATGAGACTTGGGCCAGACAGAAGAGAAATGGGAGGAAGAAAATGAAAGTTTCTTTGAGGGTGACTTTAGGTGGCAATGGCAGCAGGGAGTGGAAAATCGGTAAAGAGGAAGAGTTGTGACTGGGAGAGTTGGATGTGATATTTTAGATTTAGGAGATGGAATACTTTCAGTTGAAAAGAGACATTCGAAAAGGTCAAAAGCAACTTTCATATATTTTCATAAAGGGGAATACATATCTGGGTGTTCCATTGCTGAAAACTAGAGACTGCAAACATACCAACTGTGGTAGAAACCGCCCTTCTAGGGTTGGAGAGATGAGCTCCATGTGGGTAATGAAGGTGAAATGAAGCTC
This sequence comes from Cacajao melanocephalus, assembly GCA_963573385.1. Taxonomy (NCBI): domain Eukaryota; kingdom Metazoa; phylum Chordata; class Mammalia; order Primates; family Pitheciidae; genus Cacajao; species Cacajao melanocephalus. The sequence continues at coordinate 16,086 of CAUYLG010062883.1, read as the reverse complement.
TGTCACTCCAAAACTGCTGAAGCTAAACTCTTTACTTTCAAATTAAAGTGATTATATGAAATGTGTGTTTTTTTTTAACCTCTTAACCTTCGTTATCACACTGCTGTATAGCTTAGCACATGGTAAGCACTGTGGTCTCTCTCCCATTAGGCTGTGATCTCATCTGTGGCACAGACTACATCTTATTTATTTTGTACCCCCAGTGAGTAGCAGTGTCTGGTACTTATAGGTTGTTGGTAATATTTATTACTTCACATGGGAATGAATAATCACAGAAGACTTCCAGAACAAAGTATATTTTGAACCGCTGACTGTCCTTTTCTATCATTTTTTTCCGTATCTAACTTACTCGCCAAAGGCCAGCACGACACACATTAGATGCATAATAAATATTTGCAGTTAATTGATTATCAAATAGCATCATTCTTTAATGGTAAAATTTTGGGCTTTGCTTTGTTGTTATTCATGTGAACCTGCACCAGAGGAATTATATTTACACAGATTAACTGGTTTTTCTAAGTTCTGACAAAAAGTGTGTTTAATTTTCTGAAAATAAGCCTTGAAATATGACTATGTTCCTTGTTGAAGATACTTATCGCACAACTCTGATTATAATAGAATGATTTTAATGGAAGTCAGGTAGCTCTGTACATTGCATGGATCCTATTAGAGTTCTAGAATGCGTCCAGACATTTAAATGTTTACTGAGAATGCTTCTGAAAACATTGTACCTATTGATTCAAATGCCATGTCTACCTAACAAATGTGAAAATTAAATCCCTAGTGTATTTTTATCCTTTTTCTTTTTAAAAAAATCTTGACTGATTCTGTATCAATCAAAATCAGCATATTATTACTCACAAAGCTCAAGTGTGGTTTGAGTAAATCAAGTCTGAGTGAGGGAGTCATTTGATTTACCAAAAATGGAAAAAAAAAAAAAGCTGCTGTTTTTAAAAAGATGAAGAAGTCATTTTAATTAACAAATATTTTTGTGTATTGGTATTGGAAATTGGAATGACTAGTTTCTTTCAGGTGCACAGCAGATATCAGAACTTGTTAGAATATTTAGCTAGAACGTGTGCCATAATTCGCAAGGGTTTTCATCCTATTTTCAACAGTGCCCTTCTTGCATTTGACCAAAGTGGCCCCCTGTCCTTTTAATACCTACTGAGAGCTTATAATTTATCAATCATATCAGTCATATCATATCATATCATATATCATATCATATCTATCACTTACTTATCTGTCATCTAAAGAAGTTTAAAGTAACTGGTCCCTAGATGTCTCTTATAAATAGTCACAAAATTCCACTTGACACATAAACATCCATGAAGATGTAAGCACAAACTAATTAAACAATGAGCCCCAGTAAAAGTATTTCTGTATTTAGTGGCCAATACAAATAGGCACATCCTAGGCAGCTTAAATATCTATTTTGAACACAGCTTTAAAAATTTTAGTGAGGTCAGAGGCCCAATGTATTACTATTTTATAGAAATTTCAACATTTCTGGCTCAGGTGATGAGGCGATGTCATGTGTGACAAGCCAAGACAAATAGTTTCTTTGAAGTTTGGGTGAGAAGGTTATAGTTGTTTTTTTGAAAATTTCATAAAATGCAATTTAGATGACTTTAAACTTATAGGCAGTACAAAGAAGAAATATTCTCATGGAAAAGACATATACATCTAGAAAACTTTAATTAGTTGATTTCACCATTAAGAATCAATATTTACATAGTTGGGTATATTTTTTTTAAATGCCACTAAGTTAAATAATTATATATCAATTAATATTTTCAATTTCTAAAGCAAGTGAATTGTTCCCATTTTGAAATTAAAGTCTTTTCAAGAAAGATTAAAATAAGTATAGAATCCTAACCAGATGTTACTTTAATCCTTCTGAAAGTCAGTCAATAAAAATTTGTCATTCCTTATTGCTTGTTTTGTTGACAAGACTTTTTCAAAATCTCCTTGGATCCAAAGGAAAAACAAAGGGAATTGGAGGGCAAGAAACCTGTTACTTCTCACTATTAACCTAGACATTTGCTTTTACTTGTTTAGATTTGACTTGCAAACATTTTCTTAACATCAGGAAAGCTGAAGTCATCTTATAGCCCTGTTTTCTTAATGAGTGAATTATTTTTGGGTCAATTTTCCCCATATCTGCCTCTGGACTCATATGAACTGAGCCAAGCTTGGAATTCACTTTGGATGTGGATGTCTAGAAGTTTCTAATAACCTACCTCTCCTTTAAGTCTTCCTGTTTCTTTCTCCTATATCCAACGTATCTATTGATGGGACTCATGAGGCAGTATATTTTTGCCCTCTCTTTTATTAGATGATTGTACCATTTTAAAAGATCTCACTCTCCAAAATAGGCTTTTTTCCCTACTTTTCTTCCAATTATAACTCTAATTTTTCTTAATGGATATAGGATACTGAGCCATAAGTCAGATATAGTGTCTAAGTGCCCAGTTCCTAAAGAAAGCTGCAGAATTAAAAAGGCTTATTGTCTTTGATTGCCCTGCTGTCAGGTGATGAACTGGAGAAAGATGGGAAGAAACTAGTTGTTCAGTTTGTTGGAGCAGTAAGTTAATTAAGTCAAGGAATTTGACCCTCATTGCCACCCTATGATTAAGTGTATCCTTTTCCTTATATAACAAATGAGAAAATTGAGGTATGGAGAGAGGTTAAACAACCTTCCCTGTGTTACAAGGGAACTAGCGAAGCAGGGATTTGAACTCAGGTTCATGTCATTTTAAGGTCTGTTTGTACTCCTAACTGTCATACTACATCAACCTGACCAGCTATTTAGAAACACCTGCAATAAATCATAAGAAGAACTTTGTCATGGGAACAAGTCAAAGCTCAAAGTTTGTATGAATGATGGGTCAGTAGTCCTGCCTTGCACATTACTGTACAATGATGCCCAAAATGACTTCATTGGTCCCGAGAGAAAAGTGTTAACCCCATACCCGCCCACATGAGTTAAGCTCTGGGAAACAAATTCATATAAACAAGACTTACAGAGGTTGACTTATAAAATGGGATTTCAAATTACTTCTGTAAAGAGGATCACAAATATAGACTACTTATAGAAGGTTTTCCCTTCTACTTGATAGATACACTTTGGAGGTCTATTAAATCAGTTAGAGAGTGTTTCTATAATCAGAATGAAGAAACAATGATCTTCATGGATTTCCTTTTAAACTGTTATAACTGAATTATGGTGACGGGCTGAATTGTGTCCCTCCAAAATTCATAGGTTGAAGTACTACACCCTGTATCTCAGAATGTGACTGTATTTGGAGATAGGGACTTTAAAGAGGTAATTTTGGTAAAATGAGGTCGTAAGAGTGAGAACCTAATTCAGTACGACTCGTGTCCTAATAAGACCAGATTAGGAAACAAACATTTACTCACACAGAGGAAAGATCATGCGAGGACACAGTAAGAAGGAAGCCTTCTGCAAGCCAAGGAGAGAGGCCTCAAAGAAACAACCCTGCCAACACCTTGATCTTGGACTTCAAGCCCCCAGAACTGGGAGACAGTAAATTTCTGTTGTATAAGCCACTTAGTCTGTGGTATTTTGTTATGGCAGCCCTAGCAAACTAACATGATGAATTTTTCTTTACTGTAGAATTATTTCTATTTCAGTAAACAACGTTGGCCATTAAAAGTCAAAGTTTACCCTCTTTAAACTGTACTGAAGATGTACTGAATGATTTTTAGTCTCCTTCCTAGACTCCATTGCTTACTTGCTTCTTACATTTTCTTCACTAATTAGTTTGCTTTTTAATTACCTTTACTAGATTTGGCAAAAACTCTAAACTCTAATGTGAATCGTTATTAAAATTTCTAGCCAGTCACATTAAAAAAATACAAAGAGACAAGTGGAGTTAATATCAATAATAAGTGAATATACATTCATATATGTTATGTAATATATCCAAAATATAATTATTTTAACCTGTAGTCAATACAAAATTATTAATGAGAATTTCATATCCTTTTTTAATACTAAGTCTTCAAAATCCAGTGTTTATTTTGCTCTTAGAGCATATCTCAGTTTGGACTGGCCACACTTCAAATACTCAGTAGTCAATGCAGCTAGTGGCTACAATGCTGGGTGTCACAGCTCTAGACTTATTGTTGAGGATTTCAGAGAAACTTTCTCCATCGTGCTGGAAACACATTTCTGCTGCAGTGTATTTGCAAATCTTTTTTAAGGTGAGTAGTTTTGCAGGTGGCTGTTGTGTGTTGGTTATTAGTTTCAATTTCAGAGTGTAATAGGCTCTGACCTAAGAGGATAAACTATCTGATTCAGTGCCATTGTAGGTACACATTCCTTTTGACAAAGTGCAATAACAGAAAGTACTTACTAAAGTTTCAATCAGATAATATTTTCGTATTAAGGATTGCTAGAAGTGTTCTGTTTACTTTAATAGACATTTATGAAATTGCCTGCTATATGCAAGCTAATAAGAGGGAGAATATGCCAAGGCAGTTTCTTTGAAGTTGATTATACTAAATATTGAAAAGTTTTAAATGGATTAAAAGAAAGACATTACCATTTGTTAGATTCTTATTATCGACCTGACGTATGTGCTCTCACTTGTCCTTTAATAATCCTGTGAGCCTTATACAAATGCGAAAACTGCAGCTTAATGGGTTTGAGTAAATTTTCTAAGTCACACTGTTCATAATTGTTGAAGTCTCTCATCCTAATTTGTCTAATTTCAAAGGATTTGTGATACGGTTAAATGTTATTCCAGTGCCTGCTTGATATTTGAAATATTTCAAATACATATATGAGCAACATGAAGTACATAAGAATTTATCAAAAACTTAAGAGTAACTCTCAAGAATGTGGGTTTTGGAAGAGGATGAACTCAAAGTTCCAGCCCTTCCACTTACTAGATTTTTGACCTTGGGAAAAATTTGCAAACTCCAGAAACCTGTTTCCTCATTTAGAAAATGGGCACCATAATAGTCCCTATCTCTTAGGGTTGCATAAGGACTTAGTAAGCTAATTCAGGAAAAGCACCCTGTGTGAGGCAGACACTCTAATGACTTGCCAAACGTTAGCTACTTTCTTTTTTATCATAAGCAGTGACAGGTCGGGTACATATTAACTATTTTAATATACAGAAATTTTCTTGACTACCCAACATAGCAGAATACATTGTTGTATGTTAAATGTGATTAACCAGAGAAGCCTGAAGTACTTTTCTGTAATTAACTGTACAGACTGTATCAGAGAATCAGAACAGTTTTCAGAAGTAGGTCTGATATTCACCAACAGCTAGGGGAGCGGACAGCATTGATGTCTTTTCTACCTACAAACTAATAGCTTTATCCTTTAAAGGTGGTGACCTTGATTTCTCTCTGAAAGATATCTGACTTCCAGCCAACGCTGCTTTAGGATTTGACCCACCACCTGACCCATCTAAAATGAAATAGGAGAATAAGTTGTTCATAAGTCACACCTAAGCCAAAGTTGTTTTCATGCTTTTGCTATGGCTAAAGATTATATTAAGACACTTGCAACAAAAACAACGAAATGAAAATGAAACAATGAACAGAATAAAAATGGAGAAAGTTATAAAAAAGAGCTTCCGCCTAGGGTTCAAGTGCCTCCATTGGTCAGTTAGTCTTAACCTTTCTGATAATTATATCATGTGCAACAGCAAAGACACAAAAGGGGATAAATGTCTTAAGAGTTATATTGATAAACTATGTGTGGTGCGCAAAAATGGCATGGAATATCTTGTTTAAGCTGTAAAAATATATTAGCGTGTCATGTTATCTTCATAAATTCTTCTCACACATTGGGTGGGTGGAGTTCCCAAATCCCAAGACACATTTCCAATTCGGCTGGTCACGGCAATTCATCAATTGTTTTGTCACATATTTGCAGACTCACAGTTGGGACTGAGGTATTATGATTCTGGAGGGTTTGATAATAGGTGAATTATTAGCTGTTGGGGACAGATTTGTTTCTGAGCCTTTCTGTGGCAGTCTCTTATATAGGAAGGTAATCATTCTCATGGAATTTGCTCCCTCAGACTTAAAGAGATTTCAAATATAACTTGTTTTTCCCAGTAAAATTTCATTAGTGGTTAATTATGACTGGTAGAGCTTTCCGGAAGTTCACCAAGAGTGTTGAGTTCAAACATGTCAGATTTTAAATGGGAGAGCCCTCTGTATTCTTTGTCACCATGCTTACACACATTCTGCTGTTTCTTTTTTTAGAAAGCGAAAAGACCTGTAAAATTTATTTTTTCTTAGGCTAGACACAGTTTTATCTTTTGTTTTCTGAACATTTATTTGGCATTCTCTAATTCTGGGTAAGAAAAAATTTATTCCAAGGATTATATATATATAAAATATAGAAATATAAACATATATTTATACAGTTATAAATATTAAACGTTTTCTTTGTGATTTCTTACTCGACCTGGATTTCTTAGAAGTATATTGCTTAATTTGCACACATTTGGATATTTTATACCTATCTTAAATTTTTTTAAAACATTATTTATTTATTTTAGAGATGAGGTCTTTGTGTGTGGCCCGGGCTGGACTCAAATGCCTGGGATGAAGAGATCCTCCTACCCCAGCCTCTCAAGTAGCTGCAGCTACAGGCACAAGCTACCACATCTGGCCAGCCAAGGAATATTTAAACAGCATTTAACTTTGATAAATATGCTAGAAGTTAAATGCTTTCTGTGGATGTTGCAGATTAGGCCAGGGAGAACCAACGGTGTGCTCAAGCCTGGTCATTCTTATCTAGAAGCTTCTGAAAGAAGCCATAACATGGCAAGGGCAGATAAAGCAATGAATTTCTCTTCTCAAGGTGCACATTCACGGGAAACAGAGAGAAGAGGAAACACAAGGGAATGCAATAAACTCAATATATTTTTTCTCAGTATGCTTCAAGTTTCTATTTTAGAAGTGTATCTTCTTTTCATATTTAGATACCTACTTTAGTTCACAGATTGTCATCAACTTCAAAATTATGCTGATGATTAAAATTTTATAAATCGCTTATGTATTTTTCAGTGAGAGTGGGAGGATATGCAAATAAAAGAGAGTTTCCAAAAAGTCAATACAATATACAGTTACATTGGAATAATAGAACCTACCTGGGAATACAATGTTGTCAGATTTCTGTGCTGCTTTACCGGAGACTGGGTTTATCTGAAAACTGCTGCTACAATTTCCTGACTGGAGGATAAAGAAAGAGAAATGACAAAATTTAAAGGTGGAGAAATGGTCACCTCATCAGTGGAACTCTGGCAGCTGCATTTACAGCAAACAGTCTAAAATACTAGAGTCAACTTCAAACGTTCAAGAGTTTTACATGGGCGAGAGGTATCTCTGTTTCAGTAAAGAATTACATGGCTGGATGATCTAGAATAAGGCTGATGGCCTAAATGATATTTGGTTATATGCAATCAAGGATTTGTAATTGAAATGAGGTATGAGTAACAGATGATTTCTGATAAGTTATTTAGAGCCCTTCAGTCAGAAATATCCCATGCAATCTTAGAGAGCCCTTGGCTTAGGGCAGATTCAGTCCTGGATTTTCTTATTTAAAGTGCATTGTGGAGGATACAAAGGAAATCTGTCATAGACTCTATATTCTAGAAATGTATATGCTGTTTTGGGAAAGCAGCTCTCACTCACAGGAGGAGTTGGAGGGAAACAGCAATGAGGGTTTGAAGTGCTATGAAATAACTGAACTTCGATAGGCACTGAACAGGGAGGATGACGATCTAGGCATATGCTGGGGTGGCCAAGCCGAGCAGGAGCTAGCTGAAAATTAGCTAGCCCTTCTCCTTCTTACATATTTGTTTAACTCAGCCATTCAGTCAACACATGTTTATTGGACATCCACCATGGACCAGGTGCCTTGAAAGGGAAGGTAGTGTAGAAGGCAATGAACATTGCTGCCTTCATGAAGTTTAAGATCTAGCAGGCAGCAAGCACCAAATATGAAAACAAAGGTATATATGTAACAAGAAGCTGCAATAAGTAGTAGAAAAGAAGAACAAGGCGCCATGAGAAAAAAACTGCAGGTGCAGGACTACGGGTCTGGAGAAAATACAGTTAAGCAGAGACTTAAAGGAAACACAGACCAAGCATCCCTTATCTGAAATGCTTGGGACCAGAGTGTTTCAGACTCTGAATTTTTTTTGAATTTTGGAGTATTTGCATATACATAATAAAATATCTCGGGAATGGGACCCAAGTCTAATGATGAAATTCACTTATGTTTCATTTTATATACATAATGTGAAAGCAGTTTTATACAAAGTACTGTTTTTGTGCATGGAACAAAGTTTTGATTGCATTTTGATTGCAACCCATAATATGAGGTCAGGTGTGAAATTTTCTACTTGAGGCAGGCCTCATGTTGCTGCTCAAAAAGTTTCTGATTTGGGAGCATTTTGGAGTTTGAATTTTTGGATTAGGGATGCTCAATCTGTCTTAATAAAATAGAAAGACACACTTCATATATAGGTTATGCTACAATTAAATAGAATTCTCTACCAAGGTGCTCTTTTATGGTCCTGCATTTGATGACTGAAATAAAGAAATATTTGGGACATGCTCATTTCATTCAGCAAATGTATCCACCAGGGGCCTGGCAAGAAGCAGATGCTACATGAAAAATGGGGAACTTGAGGTGGTTTCATGAGGGACTATTTGCAAAGGTGTGGTGAGGATGTAGGGAAACCACAGGGATAGTGCTGTACTCCTGGGGCCAGGAATAGCAGAGCTGTTACACCCCTAGGCACAAAGGAGCAAGGAGGGGAGAATAGTTACCAAAGTCTGGAAGGAGAAAGCAGTAGAGAAATGGGCAGTGGTTTTGGCTGAGGGACACAGGAGTCTTAGGCGACCCCCCAAATGTAAGGATCAGGGGAATACAGCCTCAGATCTCACTTTCTGTTTCCTTCTGCTCTCCTGCTGAGCTTCTACGGGCTGAAGTCAACCAGAAGTCAAAAGATGATGTATTTCATGCATATTGGCCTCTCAGTGCAGAGATGAGAGTCCACAAGGTGGAGTGGTGATCTTGGGAAAAAGGGAAGATATCCCCCATGAAAAGTCTACACAAAACACCTATTATGGGTGAAGCTTAGTTGTAGGGAATGCAAGAGAAGTGTTAGCCTTGTGAAAAGATTTATGAAGATTTATTCAGTTTTAAATTCCTCTGTGGCATGGTGTGAGCTATTAGAGTAAAAATTACTGCTGTCTAGATGCTATTGAATAGCCTTTTCTTCCAAGATTTCTCCTGCTTGGGAATTCAGACTTCCCTTTTTTGTGGGCTGCATTTTCTCCTCTCTGTCTACTGTAATGCTATTGGAATCGTACAAGCATGGCAGCGTCCTGCAGCATGCAATGGGCCAGAAATGTCTCACATCCGAGCAAAGTGCGGTCAGTCACCCAGGCACCTATACCCATTCTTACAATGACATGTGTCCTCCTGACATTTGCTCTGCTCTTTCTTAGGGTGGCTTTGTAATTTTTATTCTCAGCAAGGCCAGGGATATTGAAATAAAGGAAGGCAGAAATTGAAATGTGTCAATAATACAGTCATCCTTTGGTACCCAAGGGAGATTGATTCCAGGAACCCCTCAGATATCAAACTCTGTGGATGCTCAAGTCCCTTATATGAGGTGGCACAGTATTTGCACAGGTTCTATGCAAATACTTAGAACCTGTATTGATTCCAGGAACCAGGGGGGCTAACTTCCTTCAATCAGACTGATTAATTGTACATTCTCCCATGTACTTTAGATCATCTCTAGATTACTTGCAATACCTAATACAATGGAAATGCTACGTAAATAGTTGTTATACTGTATTGTTTAGGAAAAAAAGACAAGAAAAAAAAGTTTGTGTGTGTTCATTAAAAAACACAATCATCAATATCTACCTGCCTCTGACCCCCCAGAATCTCTGAACTGTGGTTGGTTGAATCTGTAGCTGGCTGAATCCACAGATGCAGAACCCACGCACATGGGGGGCCAACTGTACTAGCTGACATTTGATCAGTGGGATTCCTGTGTCAGACAAAGGAACAACTGTATTTACCAAATAGTTCCAATTCCCCTTTTCACCTTAGTTTCAGATTCTGCGGGAAAAAGCCGCTCTGAAAATTTACGAGCCGTAACTTGCTCTGCATTACTTGGTCACCCGGTAAGCAATGAGCACCCAAGCCTAAGGGTCACCTGCAGGACTAGAAATCTTTGTAATTTCATAGGCAAGTTCATTGGCTGTGGGAGGAGTGATGAGGTGCTGAGAGGCCACTCAGTCAACAGCAAGCCTGCTGAATGGTTTTATTAATAATAAGAATATGCATATGTACAGAGCTCTTTAGCTATAACATTTTCCCCGAATGTGAGAATCTCAGTTAATTCTTATGGTAGTCCTGTGAGTCAGGCAGGGCAGGAGGGACTAATTCCCATCTCATATGAGAAATTGAGCCTTAGAGGCTAACTGACCTGCCAGTGTCCTATGGCTGGGAAGTGACAGGGCCATGGGAAACCAATTCCAGTTTCCAGTTTCCTCTCTCCCTCCCTCCTTTCCTTTCTCTCCCTTATTCTCTCTCTCTTTCTTTCTTTTTCTTTTCTTTTCTTTCTTTCTTTCTTCTTTCTCTTTCTTCTTTCTTTCTCTCTTTTCTTTCTTTCTTTTTCTTTCTTTCTTCTTTCTTTCTCTCTTTCTTTCTCTTTCTCTCTCTCTTTCTCGTTCATTCTCTTTTTCTGTACTAGCTCCCTTTCTACCTTAGTTTCCAATTCTGCAGAAAAACAGCTCTGAAAATTTATGAGCCATAACTTGCTTGTTTTCCTCTCCTCTCCCGTCTTTCCTCTCTCCTCTCTTGTCTCCCCTTTCTCCTTTCCTCTTTTTTTTTTGGAGTTTCCCTCTTGTTGCCCATACTGGAGTGCAATGGAGCGATCTCGGCTCATCGCAACCTGCGCTTCCGGATTCAAGCGATTCTGCTGCCTCAGCCTCCTGAGTAGCTGGGATCAAGGCATGCGCCATCACACTCGGCTGATTTTGTATTTTTGGTGGAGATGGGGCTTTTCCATGTTGGTCAGACTAGTCTTGAACTCCTGACCTCAGGTGATCCTCCTGCCTCAGCCTCCCAAAGTACTGGGACCCCCTTCCTTCCTTCCCTTCCCTCCCTCCATCCCTTCTCCTTCTCCTTCTCTATTTCTTTCTCTTTCTTTCTTTCTTTCTTTCTTTCTTTCTTTCTTTCTTTCTTTCTTCTTCTTTTTCTTTCTCTTTCTTTCTCTTTCTTCTCCCTTCATCCACTCCTTCATCCCTTCCTCTCTTTTCTTTCCTTTCCTTTCCTCTCCCCCTTCCTCTCTTCCTTTCTCCCTTCCTCCCTCCCTTCTTCCCTCTCTCTCTCCATCCTTCCCTCCCTTCCCTTTTCTTTCTTTCTTTTTTTCTTTCTTCTTTTTCTTTCCTCCTCCTCCTCCTCTTCTTCCTCCCCCTCCTCCTCCACCTTCTCCTCCTTCTTTTTTTTTCTCCTTCTCCTTCTTCTCCTTCCCTCCCTCCCTTCTTTTCTTTTCTTTTTTCTTTTTCTTTGCTTTATCACAATAATTTTCAATGTAAGATTTCAAAGTGGAGATCATCTAGGCCTCTTATTGTTCTCAGACAATTTGAGGGTGTAGGGATAACACTTCCTTTCACTGAGTTTTGTTTATAATATTATTGAGTGAGAGAAGAACTGTAGTGTTGGAAATAAGGTAATAATCTGTTTGAATTGATGTTCAGATGCCCCTTCTCTTGTTTTTCTGTCTTTAGAATACTGATGGCAGGACTGGAAGCTATTCAGGGACAGTGTCAGGCCTATTCCTTTCTTCTCTGGTGCAAATTTTTACTAATTTTTTTATTTGCATAGATTTAGGGGTACAAGTGCAGTTTTGTTACATGGATATATTGCATAGTGATAATATTAAGGCTTTTAGTGAGAGATGAGTTACATGATCAGACTTGTAATCTTCAAAAGGCTCCTCTGGACTGGGCACAGTGGCTCACACCTGTAATCCCAATGTTTTGGGAGGCTGAGGCTGAGGTATCTCTTGAGACCAGGGTTTTGAGACCAGTGTGGGCAACAAAGCAAGACCTAGTCTCTAAAAAAAAAAGAAAAATATCAACCAGGTATGGTGCTGCATGCCTGTGCCCAGCTACTCAGAAAGCTGAGGTAGGAGGAGAACTTGAGCCCAGAAGTTCGAGGTTACAGTGAGCTATGCCTGCATCACTGCACTTGTAGGACTGAGTGAGGCCCTGTCTCTAAATTTTTTTTTTTAAAAAGCCTCCTTTGGCCACTGTGTCGAGCATGGATATTGAGGTCAGATGAAGCAGAAAAGTGAAACTGAAAGACTCTTATAACAATCTAAGTGAGAGATGACAATGGTGGCTGGATGGCTTAGACAGAAGTGGTAGCAGAGAATGTGGTAAGGAGTATTAAAACTTGGATATATTTTGAAAACACAGCCAATGCAATTTCCCGACAGTTTGAAAGTGAGTTGTAACAGCAAAAAAGGAGTCAAGAATGAACACATGTGTTTTGGCCCAAGCCACTGCAAGGGAGGAGGCTCAATCAATGACAGTGGGGAGGACTGAGGTGAAACAGATTTAAAGGAAAGACGGAGTTCAATTTTGGAAAAGTTGAGCTTAAGGTGCTGCATATTTGTATTAGCTGATTTTTTCCCCCCTGTACAACAAATTAACAGAAACATAGTGGGTTAAAACAACATTCACTTAAGAACTCAGTTTTTTAAGTCAGAAGTCAGGCAGTGCACAGCTGGATTCTCTGCTCAGAGCTTCACAAAGCTGAAATCAAGATGCTGTAGACTGAGTTCTTGTCTGGAGGCGCTAGGGAACGATCCACTTCTGAGCTCATCCAAGTTGTTGGGAGAATAGAGTTTCTTGTGGTTGTAGGACTGAGGTCCCTGTTTTCTTGCTGGCTGTCAGGTGGGAGCTGCTCTCAGCAATGGAGGGCACTTTGGGATCCTGCTCCAAGGCCCCCTCCATCTTCAACAGTGGAAAATTTCCCTCCTGTTGAATTCCTCTCCTGCTTCAGCTCTCTGATTTTATCTTCTGAGACCAGTGGAAGAAAACTCAATTTTTAAAGGGCTCATGTGATTAGGCTAGGTCCACATGAATATCTCCATTTCTTAAATATAATGAAACTTAACAACTATGGGAGTGAGACCCATCCTATTTACAGTCTTAGGGATTTCCTGGAGCCAGGAATCTTGTGAGACCATTCTAGAATTCTGACTACCACAACATCCAAGAGAGGATGTTGACTAGACAATTGGATATTCATGTTTAGAGTTCAGGAGAGAGAGAAAGTGTGAGAGTACGGGAGTATAGATGGTATTTAAAACAGTGAGACTGAGCTCACTAAGAGTCAGTAGATGGAGAAAAAAAGTTCAAGGACTAAACTTCAGGGAGTGTTAGGGTTAAGAGGTCAGAGAAAAGAAGCCAAGTTTCACACACACACACACACACGCACATACACAATTATCAAATGTTATCAGTTTGATCAATTGTGTCAAATGCTGCTGAAGGATCAAGTAACGTAAGGACAAGACTTTGATTTTTAGATTTAGGAACATGGAGGCCTTTGATGACCTTGATGAGAATGGTTTTTTATGGAGAGGAGAGAGTTAGTTGTCAGAGGTGACATGAGGGAGAATGCAAGGAAGCTAATTGGAACCAGTGACTTTATCCTACTGCTTTAGAAAGTTTGCCATGAAGGGCACAGGGAGATGATAACAGCTTGGGGAAGGGGATGTGGGGTCAAAGTTGGGATGAAAGGTGGGGTTAAAGATGGGATAAATAACATATTTGTATGTTGAAGGGAGTGGTTAGTTAGAGAGGAAGAATTGATGATGGAGCAGAGAGAGGTGATGAATTGCCAGTGAGGCCTATAGAAGGTGAATGAGCAAGGATCAAGTGCACAAATGGATGGATCAGCTTTGGATAGAAGGATGGAGTGCCTATCTACAGCAACAGGTGGGAAGACAGAGTATTTGGGTACAGATTGGGCCATGGCCTTCCGATGTGTAGGTTGTGCTCTACTCAGAGTTTTCTGCCTGAGGGAAGAGTGGAAGCTGAAATGCAGTCAAGCTATGTGCTCTTTATATGGGGCTGAATCTACCCAGTGGAAAGCACATACACATATCCTTTGGGGTTACAGATGCTCCTAGGTGGTGCTGTGGGCTGAATTGTATTCCCCTCCCTCAAATACATATTTTGAAGTTTAACTCCTAATATCTCAGAACTGTATTTGAAGGACTTCAAAGAAGCAATTAAGGTAAAAACAAGTGTGGGGCCCTTATTCAATATGATGAGTGTCCTTATAAGATGAGGAGAGGATCCAAGATGACTGAATAAGATCAACTCTGGAGTGCAGTTCCCAGCAAGAATGCAGAGGGTGAGTGATCACTGCATTTCCAAACGAATGTTTACTGCCCATAGACCAGGAAATTCCTGGGTGGAAAAGCACCACGAGTCTCCAGCACAGCTGTTTCAGCCAGCACAGTGGGTCTCTGCACAAAAATTTACACGAATCTGGGCACTGTTTCAACTGGCACCTGGAATGCCTGGGAGACAGAGTTGCCCATTCAACTGAAAAAAAAGGGGGGTGAAACAGGGAGCCAGGATATCTGGCTCAGTAGGACCCACCCACACAAAGACCAGCAATCTGAAATGCTCTGGATTTAGAGTTTCACAGCAAACACAGCTGGACCTGGGTTGGTCCAGCTCTGTTGGGGGAAGGGCGTCCGCAATTACCAAGGCAGTTTGCTATTACAGAGACAGTCCACCATTACTGAGGCAGACCACATTACTGAGGCAGTTCTAACTATACCTCTGTAAACAAAACTGCAAGGAAGTTCCCACAGCAGCTGGGCAAAGACCAGGGCAGCTCAGCAATGCCTCTGCTAGCTGATTGTGACTACGCTACCTCCTTGCTGGGCAGGGCATCTCTGAAAAAAGGAAGCAGCATGTCAGGAACTTATAAATAAAGCCTCACCTTCCCAGGACAGAGCACCTGGGAAAAAAAGCCGGTTATGAGTTCCACTGCAGCAGACTTAAAGGTACCTGCCCAGCAGCTCTGAATGGAACAATGGATCTCATAGCTCAGCACTTGAACTCCTATAAGGGACAGACTATCTCCTCAAGCAGATTCCCAACCCCCATATATCCAAAGAGACACCTCATAAACGAGAGCTTAGGCTGACATCTGGCGGGTATCCTTCTGGGACAAAGATAACAGAAGAAGAAACTGGCGGAAACCCTTACTGTTCTGCAGCCACCGCTGGTGATGCCCAAGGAACCAGGATCTGGAGTGGACCTCCAGCAGTCCTACAGCAGAGGGTCCTGACTGTTAAAAGAAAAACTAAAAAACAAAGAATTTTATCATCAACAAAAACGATGTCCACTCAAAGACCCCATCCGAAAGTCACCAACTATAAAGACCACAAGTAGATAAATCCTCAAAGATGGGAAGAAACCAGCCCAAAAAGGATGAAACCACCAAAACCCAGAATGCCTCTCCTCCTCCAAAGGATCACAACTCCTCACCAGCAAGGGAACAAAGCTGGATGGAGAATGAGTCTGATGAATTGACAGAAACAGTCTTCAGAAAGTGGATAATAACAAACTTCTCTGAGCTAAAACAACATGTTCTAACCAATGCAAAGAAACCAAGAACCTTGAAAAAAGGTTTGATGAAATGCTAACAAGAATATGCAGCACAGAAAATATAAATGAATTGAGGGAGCTGAAAAACACAACATGAGAACTTTGTGAAGCATACACAAGTTTCAATAGCCGAATTGACCAAGCAGAAGAAAGGATATCAGAGATTGAAGGTCAACTCAACGAAATAAAATGAGAAGGCAAGACTAGAGTAAAAAGAGTAAAAAGAAATGAATAAAGCCTCCAAGAAATACGGGATTATGTGAAAAGACCTAATCTATGTTTGATAGGTGTACCTGAATGTGATGGGGAGAATGAATCCAAGCTGGAAAACACTCTTCAGGATATTAT